>JBAIZL010000004.1:269536263-269563763 GCA_036971475.1 Prosapia bicincta | reverse complement strand
AATCATAAATTGACTCATACGCGTTACAATGACAAAGTCATCATCATCAGTGAGTGTTGCTACTACAAACTCTTCAATATAGTTGTAAGTTAGAGTTTGTAGTAGCAACACTCACTGATGATGACTTTGTCATTGAAACGTATATGAGTCAATAAATAATTAGTTTGTGAGTTTTGTGTATGCCTTTTATTTGTTTTAACTTAGTTATGTATTAATTAATTATAGTTAATTCAGTGAATTCAAGTTAATTACAACAAACAACGTTAAATAAAACCTCTCTATTACTGAAGAAAAGTTGTTACATGATCAATATTTTCCATGAAGGTAATTGAAAAATACCTTTTAGATGCACCATCATGACAAAATCATGATAGAGGAGAAAATATGGATTTAAGAATATCTAAAGAACAATTTTGTGGATATAAATTGCATCTTATATGAAGAAAACTTGTATAAAACTGTTTTGGATATGAAACCTGTGCTTGTATTGAATAGTTTAGCGCTATTTAATTTTGATGGCTTATTCAAACAAATGGATAGTTTCTTGAGTGATTCGAAATATTCTGACAATAGAGTCGATTATTTGAGATAGATGGGACCGAGACTCCTCAGATTACACGGAAGTAAGTTCCTGTGCATTAGAAAAAACAGAACCTCATAAGCCCGACTCATTTCCTTTTCATAACGTATTGATATAAACATTTCTTTGAAGCCTCACTCGTCTCTTTGAAATAGATAAAATAGGCTCGGATTATAGCTCGAAATATCGGGACTCTGATTTTAGAGTCTCTACTGTACTAGAAATTCAGATGGCTTAGAACAGGATACACTTATAAGTTTCGCAACTGAAAGATGAAATATGTCATTATCATTGAAAACATTTACAATCTGTAGAGGGTAAAAGCATGGGTAATTCTACACTACATGACTAAATCTTTTAAAGATAATTTACGCCACATAACCAAAGTGTCAAAATACAAAGTAGTTATTGTTGGTTCCACCTTCACGTGAGCTACCACTTTTTAACTAAAAACACTTGTAAATATCTTACGTTTGCCTATAATAGCACTTACTTTTGTAATTGTTGAGGACGTGAGATGAGTCCCATTGTCAACTCAGAACGTAACTGACCTAAAGGTTTCTGTAGATTAGGGTGGGGATGTGGGTATATTTTGATGAGTTATAACATAATTGAATGTTGAGGGTGTAGTTTGAAATGTTTAAATATCTCGTATTTTTTAGTTGTGCATCGTTGTTATTTTTCCCAAACAAAACAAATATAACCAATGATACACAACTGAACAATATCAGATATACAAACTCCCTAAATAAAAAATTAAAATATGAGATTCTAAACTACACCCTACACACATTCTCATCACCCATTTACGTTATAACTCACATACACTTCTCTACATCATAACTCCTAACACTCTACAAAATACACCTACATCCCCACCCCTCCCTAACCTACAAAAACCTAGAGGTCAGTTACTGTCTGAGTTGACAATGGGATATATCTCCTGAAACGGCCATTCTCAACAATTATAAAAGTAAGTGGTACTATATGCAAGTATTTTTAGTTGAGAAATTATATTAAAGTTGCTTGTATACCCCTTAATTTCACTGAATAAATAATAAGTAATTATTTGAGTAACCAAGTGAAAAATATTAACCTACTTGCTGATGCGTTTTGGAACTGCTGTTTCATTTATTATCTTGCTAATATCAGAAATTATACTGTCAATGAAACGTTTTATCTACTTATTTTTTTGTTTTAATCCAATCGTCAGTGTAACTATTATTGTTTAAGAAATGCATATTGCTTCCCTAAAACTTAAATATAATATTAATATATCTAATCATATGTTTAATATGTAGACAACCTTAAGTCTGTAGTAATAAAAGTTATTTTAATAAGATTTCATTATACTATATGTTTCGAGTCACTGCTGTTTTCAAATCACCTGGTTCTTAAATTTTAAATTATTCCTGACACTAGTAAACTTTCAACTTGCTGTTAGGAAAAATTAACATATACAGTAGAGTCGCATTCGAGGTAGGACCCCAAGACCCACTCGAATTACACGGAAGGACGTACCTTTACATTAGAAAATATAGGAGAACTTTATATGAACATTTCTTGGACGTCTGACTCATTTTCTTTGCTTGCCATGTTGATATAAACATTTCTTGGAAGCTGGACTCATTTTCTTTGCATACCTTATTGATACACACATTTCTTGGAAGCCCGATTCATTTTCTTAGCATACCGTATTGAAATTTTCTTGAAAGCCTGAATCATCATTTTCTTTCAAATAGGGTCGAAATATCGGGACTTGTATTCTCGATACTCTACTGTAATTTAGCAATTAATTCTTTTCGTGTACATATTTTGAGAGAAATGTCTTTCAGAAGTAGCTTGATATGTTTTACTTCTTTACTCCCTTATCAGGCCAATTGTTTACTAATTAGCTACAATGAAATGAGGGGTTGCCTATTTCTCTGATTTTCAGTTTTAAGGTTGTTCAACACTATTACGGTTTACAATTAGGAGATGTAGAACCTCTTACTATGCGTATAAAGTAGCACATCATCAAGAAGAGAATTATACAAAATCTTACAATGAAAATATTGGAAAGAATCCCAATACCACAAAAATAAACTCTAAATCACTCTAGCTAGTAACTTCTTGTTTGCGAATGAGCAGATTGGGATCCAGCACTAATTGTATTGGTCCAACAACACTGACTCCAACTTGCCACATATTTTGGAATAAATCTTGCTAAGCTGTTTTTAGAGCAAAAATGGTATGGCAATTTGAAAGCTTTAAGCTGGTAAATAACATAAGTTTTCATTGGACATACAAGGCAACAAATTTGTTTACAAAAATCTTAACGTGTGGAAGTTCTTGGTATCAAATTGGTTGAAAACTTTTTCTAAAGGATTCAAAATGATAGCTTAGTACATACTTTACAAATTATCTTTAACTACATTATTTAAATATGAATTATTTAATCAAGATTTTAGGTAATTTTATAACGTAGGAATATGCTTAAGCAATTTGTACTGAATTGGAATAAGCTTAGGATTTTTTAGAA
The DNA here is from genome assembly GCA_036971475.1 of Prosapia bicincta. Classification (NCBI taxonomy): domain Eukaryota; kingdom Metazoa; phylum Arthropoda; class Insecta; order Hemiptera; family Cercopidae; genus Prosapia; species Prosapia bicincta. The sequence goes on along the minus strand of JBAIZL010000004.1, from coordinate 269,560,662 downwards.
GTTTTTTTGCAGTTAAATAATACCTTTGAATTAATGTTATATTCATGTTTGTATTAGATTACTATTTTAAAAGATTAAATTCCCAAAGATGAGTTTTTTCATCTCAGTCTTGGCTTACATCCGGTGACAACATAACTGAATATTTTTATACATATTAAAAATTAGCTTTATTTTAATCTTGGTGAAATATACAGCGCTCCAACACAATACAGTATAGGCAACTCAAATCACAATCCTGTAGTACTCGGGTCTACAGTAAGGTCGGGTTTCGCTATTTAACTGAATAGGAAATCTACGAATATAAAGTTAACAAAAGTACAGTAGAACCTCGATACTTCGGACCTCTTTATTCCGGATCTCCGCTTAATCCGGACCGGTTTTGTCGTATTTTTTTTATTAAAAAGAAATGAGTTTCGTCTTTAATATTGTAATTATTGACGTTAAAATATTAAATATGGACATAATACTGTATGTATAAGCTTTTCAGTACACTAAATTCCGTAAAGTACTTGTCTTTTTATATTGTAATCTTGGCTAGCTGCTATTCCCAGCATAGTGTGTATATGCGTCCGTAAAATGCGAAACAGTACAGTATCGAGATGTGTGCATTGATGCGTCGGTCACCTGTCTACTCAAATACCATGTATAAATACTAGTGAACGGTGGATTCCAAAAATTTACCGATTCCGTTACCAAGAAATCGATTCCTGATCCTCGATTTCAAATACCACAATTACCAAGGCAATAGATAAGGGTAAATGTTATTTTTTTGAAATTTTAAAAGAGATAACGTTTACAAAAAGTTGTTAGTGCCAGCGTTACAACCGCGATTACGCACTAACGCGACATTGTGTTTGATTGGAGACGGATATTGGAAACGCCGCACCGACCGCCCTGGAATCGACTTTTCCGGTCGATTCCGATTCTGTGTCCAGAATTTGTGGGATCGAGAATCACTATTATATATATATATATATATATATATATATATATATATATATATATATATATATATTGATATTTTACGTTGTCCATTATTTTACCGTTGCACTGACTTTATGAAGTTAATATATTACTATTGTAAATACTTTTATCCACCACTAAGTGCAATAATTTTACCTTGTTGTGATGAGGCACCTTTCGGTCATTTGACCATTGTCGAATCACTGATGAATTTTTCTCTATTTTTCTGTTGTGGATGTTCGGTCCGTGATGTTGGTATTTGTTGACGTTACACGCATTTTCTCTTGAGTTGCATGTTTAATGTTTTGGAATAGTATGTCTGCTGTATATTTTGTCTGTAGGTTCGTTAAATTATTGTGAATGTTTTTATAAATGTGGTATTTTTCGAGTGAGTTTAATTCTATTGGGTTATTATTTATTTCAAGTATGGTTAGCTTATTTTCGTAATTTGTTATTTCATGTTTATGTGATATTAGGTGTGCTGCAACATTTGATATTTTTGTATTTTTATTTTTGAATGCTCTGTAATGTTCTTCAAATTTTATTTTAAATGATCTGGTCGTTTTCCCTATGTAAAATGTGTTGCAGTTGTTGCATGTAATTTTGTAAATTCCTGATAGGTTATGTTTTTCTGTAATTGTTTTGTGGTTTGTGTTATTAAGATATTTTATTATTTTGTTGTTTGGTTTATATGTTGGAGTGTAGTATTCTTTGTTGTATATATAATTTTTCTATTTTGTTATTGGTGTATTTATATTTTAGGTAGATTTTTTTATTTTTGTGTTCAGATTGTAGTGTTGTGTTGAGGTTAGGTTTTTTTGTAAATTTATTGTATATGTTTTTTATAAGGTGTTTGTTGTATCCATTTTCTATTGCTATTTTTGTAATGTTATCTAATTCTTCATTTAGTTTTTGTTTGTTATCTTGTGTGTATTTTATTGCTTTATTTATCATGTTATTGTAAGTGTTATATATATATATATATATATATATATATATATATATATATATATGTGTGTGTGTGTGTGTGTGTGTGTGTGTGTGTGTTTGTGTAGAATATCAAATATGTTTTCCTGTTAGAATTATTTTTAAGATTAAATAATATACACAATTACAGGAATAATTTATTGAACAATACATTCAAAGCTTTTCGTTGGTTGACATTACCAACATCCTCAGGAATTACAATACTAAGAATGACAAAAAACTGTCTAACAAATATGAAGTTACTAGATCATCTAGTAACTTCATATTTGTTGGATGTTCTTTTGTCATTCTTAGTATTGTAATTCCTGAGGATGTTGGTAATGTCAACCAACGAAAAGCTTTGAATGTATTGTTCAATAAATTATTCCTGTAATTGTGTATATTATTTAATCTTATATATATATATATATATATATATATATATATATATATATATATATATAATACGTTTTCTTGTTTAATAATTTAAAACTATATATATATCCAACATCATTCACACTACGTAAAGGTGATTCTGTAAGTAGCCTATATTTTTCATTTCACTTCTGTTTGGTCATTTCTCTGGTTAATCCGGATCGGCTCAGGTTCCGCTTGGTCCGAATTATCGACGTTTTACTGTCAAACCACATACGGTTATATGCAAAGTGGAGATATATAATAGGCCAAGAGAAAAAATACAAATTTTATTTTATTCTGGAAATCTGGTTCATTATATATCTCCACTCTTCATGTTTGCAAATTACAATAGATAAGCAAAATGCTGTGATAATTTATGAATATATCTCAAGGATTGTAAACATCTTTAAATTATATTTAAAAAATACTTAGCTAAGTGAATACGTAATGGCTTACTTGCTGACGTGTTTCAAAACATTCGTTTCTTTTACGAAGCTAACCCTCTACTGGCAGCATCGGTTTGGTACAACGCCTGTAACGGGATGGATTTATGACTGTGGAATGGGGTGGGTTGTTTTGGTTGTGTGTCATGTAATGGCAAAGGCTGTTGGCTTTAAAGCGTGTGTGATCATTTAATACGTTTTCTTTATCTGTTGCGTAGTGTTTGTAGATTTCATATTTTTCTAAGGTTTTTAGTTTTTTACTTTGTTTTAAAGTGTGTAGAGCATTTAAATTAGTGTGTATATCCGTATGTGTGTGCGTTGCATGTTTTTTAGGTGTTTTGCGTAGCTGGATTTAGGGTTTTTTTGGGGGGTTAATGTGTTCTTCGAAGCGTGTTTAGAATGACCTGCCGGTTTGGCCGATGTAATAGTTGGGACAATCGTAACATGTTAATTTGTAAATACCTGAGAGTTTGTATTTGTCTGTTTGTTTTTGAAAAGGTTGTATGTGCTGTCTTAAAGTGATTGTTGATTTGTTGGATATTTCGTAATGGAGTTTTTTGAATGTGGAGGCTATTTTGTGTGTTTTTGTTGTTGTAGGTGAGGGATATGTATTTGTTGTTTTTGTGTGGTTTGTCTGCGTGGCCGTTTGATGATGTTAGTGTTTAATTTTCCTGAGTATGTTGTCTATGAGTGTGTGTTGGTAGCAGTTTTGTTGAGCAATGTATTTTATGGTCTTCGTCGTAGTCTTTCTGTATCATTGGTATATTGATTAGGCGGTGTAACATATGATTAAATGCAGCGTGTTTGTAGGGTCATTAGATGTGTTGTGTATGACAGTATCGATAGTTGTTGGGTTTCTGTAAATTTTGACATTATGTCCGGTGTTGTGTTTGATGATGGTAAGGTCTAGAAAGTAAATTTTATTGTTTTCTTCTCATTCGAGGGTGAATGTGAGGTTTTGGTGTATGGTATTAATGTAATTATGTAGTTGTTTGATTTGCCGAATGTCATCTAAATATCTATGGTAATACATTATTTTATGTGTGTGATTGTTGTTCTGTAGAATGTATTGTTGTTAGATATGATGTAGGAATATTTCTGCTAGGATGCCTGAGATGGGGGAACAAATGGGGGGGGGGGGCATCTTTCTGTGCGTAGAATTTGTGTTGGTAGGTGAGGTAGTTTTGTGATGTGATGAGTTTGGTGATTGTGATGATTTCATGTGTTAGTTTATGAGGAGTGTTGTTTGCTGTTAGCATATTTTCTAGTATGTGGAGTGTTTGTTCTATTAGCACATTAGTGTAAAGGTTTTTTTATGTCGAATGAGGCAATGGTGGAATTGTGTGGTATGTGGATGTCTTGTATTATGTGTATGAGGTCTATGTTATTGTGTATGGATGTGTGATTGTGAAAGTTTATGTTGTCTCTGATAAGTTTATCTCCGTATTTGGCTAGCATGTGATGGTGCATGTGTGTGATTGATCAGAGTGTTAGCTTCATAAAAGGAACGAAAGTTTTGAAACGCGTCAGCAAGTAAGCCCTTACGTATTCACTTAGTTAATTATTTTTTAAATATAGTTTAATCAGTGAATTCAAAATGATTACATCAAGCAACTTCATCTTTAAATCATTTAGTTAATATTTTTTCAGGAATTTACCAAACAACCAAGTGAGTCGTCTGTTAAAATGTTATTACAACTAAACACCGTACATTTACTAGGTAGTGAAAAGCTATTTGGGTTCGTCTGGAACGTTTTTCATGGAAAAAATTATTCAGTTCGCTATTTTCCTAAAATAAACAGATGGTTTCCGAAAGCAAGAGGCGCTGTTAATGGAATCGGTATACGCTAACAGCTGCTTACATCTTCACTTTTAGGTTATGTTAAATCCTTTTCAAATGCAGTTTCCAATATACTTATTAAAAAATATCGAATATTTGATTAACTTAAGAGATAACTTCATACGACCGCTATTTTTATTGCTTTTAGGTTATGTTGCTTTCTTTATTAAGCATTGTTGTTGTTGTTGTCGTGTGACAAGTGCAATAAAAACAATAAGAAAAAAAGAAAAAAAATGTTCAGAGAAAGGTAGAGAGAGCACAGTTACACGGGTCCAAAGGCGTGAAGCACTGCAGCTTTGTCCGTATAAAGGGTCTCCCTAGAACAGTTTAAGTCAATTTTAAATAGTGCTGCAATGATGGACGGGCAGTTGAAGAGATGATCGGGATCAAGCTGTATCCCTGGGCAGTGCCTACATTCAGGGTATGTTCTTGATCCATCAGGCAAGATTTTCATGTCTTTGAGGTGCATTGTCCTCAGTCTGGCAATTGTTTTTGTTAATTACCTGTCGAAATTAAGCTCGGGAAGTGATGATTTTCTTTGGTTGTTATGGCAGAGCTTCTGTTTTGCAACGGCATTTACGTCGGAAGATGTTGTAATCACGGGGGCTGGTTCGATAGTCCTCGCTTCCTTGGCCAGAGAATCGGCCTCTTCGTTTCCTTTGATGTCGACGTGTGCCGGGATCCATTGAAGCGTACAAAGCTTCTTCTTTTCCTCAATTAAGAACAGGAGGGTATTGATCGGGGGAGCCTGTAACCCCTGGAGAGCGCGTCCCCAGGTGGCGGATAGGGGAATGCCTTCAATGGTTTACCATTGGGTGGTAGGAGTGAAATAAAATAGCTCCCGCGGACCAACAGGTAGAAGTCCAACCTCTCGAGGCAATGGCACTCACCATGACTAGTGCAATGAACTTATTAAGCATTATCAAGTTCAAATGTTATTACTTAATATTTTATCTAAGATGTAAATATTCAGTATTTATTTTAAGATAATATTTTTATTTCGCCTTACTAAAACGAATGCAATATATTTATACTTAGTGAAATATTTGTATTCCAATTTTTGAAGTAAAACGTCTGTAAGCTCGCCTGACACTTTTTTTACCAATTTAATTCGTTCAATTGAACATATTAGTTAAATCAATTTCAGATACTATATAAATTTATTAAATACATTTTTCGTTTTAAGTTTTTTTTTCTGTAGGCCGTTTCTACTACTCCCAGGATTTCTATATTGCAAACACCTGTTCGAATCGTCCCTCCTAAGTATCTTTTAATAATACGATAGCTGGTTTTAAAATTATATTTAGTGCTTAAGTGAAATTCGCCCGCTAATGAGGTCTTGCAATTCTTTTATCGCGGGAATTGTCAGAAGGTCGGCGTCACATCCCTCAAATTAGTTTTATATGGGAGAAAAACTTTTCACGAAATGGGCAAGATATGCTATATAGTTATTTCGTCTCAATTGGCTTGAAATAATGGGTAACATATGATTTCAAAAAACAGCTGATTTTATGTTATACGTTATGTGGTAGAACAGCTGTTTTAACGCGTTGGTTATTTTACTTAAAATAAATGATAATATATGATTTCATAAAACAGTCGATTTTATGTTATAGGCTATGTGGTAGAACAGCTGTTAACTCATAGGTTATGTTATTTATTTATATTAATTGTAATTATTTAATAAAAAGTAACTAAAGTAATTTTTTGTTTGACCCATTTAGGAATTGCCTTTAAAAACGTTTTGTTTTTGTCACACGTTTCTGTGCAAGAAAATAACTGAGCACACCAAAACACGTCTAACCTTTGTATCTGAATAAAAATAAACGAAATATGCTATATAATCGAAGCTGTAAACATATATTCCAGACGTGTACACCAACGATACAAAAAAAATCTAACGTCCGTTGCCCGTGAAAAATCAACTTACACTTTGAACACACAACGTATATAAGCGACGAAGGAAGGTTACAGGTTGTTTTGGATTCTGCCGGGAAACAATGCTGACTGGGTCATGGCGACCACATTCCGTGACGTTGCCTTCCGTTCGCATTACAAGCATTGCGTTAGACAATAGAATTCACAAATAAAAATACCCGCCTATAACAATTCCTAGAACTTATATTACTAGTGTCAGCCCGTAATAAAGGTTTCAGCTTCGTATAAGCCATTTTCAGGTATCACTTATAGGTTGTGATCAGATAGGAGCACGTATAGAACCGTCGGATATTTCACTGCCTAATATGAAACATAGTGACCGGTTAAAAATCCAACGTGATTAACATGTCGCCCAAAAATTCTAAACATTTACTGTATTAAACAAATATTTTTCGTATTGACAAACAATGTTAGGTTAATTAAAATACCTTGACAAGACACATTTGATTTAAAATGTCTGTAACGACAAATATTAGTATTGATACCAGTTCTTACGGATTCCTTTCAGATGGGGCGTTTCGCACTAGATCAGTGCATTGTTCAATTGTGTGAGTCACAGGCAAGACTGTTATACTTTGATTTAAAGTAGAATAGGAATGGGTCTGTGGAAGGGTAGGGATGTTATGTAGTTCGAACGCATTGACAGTCAACCCACCACTGCCGGCGAGTGAAATTGCAGAATGAAGCCAGCTACACCACTAGTAAATTACTCCACCACAGTTACGATGTTACTGAACGACGAACGGAAGTTTAACGTCGAATTGGTAACAAGGCTCAACCATGCAGCAAAATGTGAACCTCCTATTCGCTCAGACGGCTGTAATCCCCACTCCCTACCGATTTCACCTAGGCAGAATCCTAATCTGTTTTAAATCAAACTATAGGTGTGTTGTATTATTGTAAGTATTTGGTGTTTTGTTGTTCTGTGTAACACACAGTTGTTAATTGCGTTGGGGTATACTGTTTAATTGTGAGTGTGATTTATCGTTTAGAATGTGTTGTGATTGGTTTTTGTGGTGTTTGTATATTTTAAAGTTTTCTATTCTGTTTCTTTTATTATTTTTTTCTTATGAAATGAAAACTTGTATATTTGTGTAGATATTGTTGTATGTGTAGTATGTACTATATATGTATAGTTAAATTTTATTCGCGTTGTGTGTTTTTATATGTTCCTTATCTCGTGTGGTGGAGGTTTCCCTCTGTTTGACCTATGTAAAAGCTGGAGCAGACATTTTATGTGATTTTGCATACTCCGTCATGTTTATTCAAGAGTGTTTTGCGTTGCGTTTGATGTTTTGAGGCGGCTTTTTATTTGAATTTACGGGAAAACGAAACTGCTTTTTGTGACCTGTTGCACTCTACATGATAAAATACATAGCCAATAATAACGGATACAAACCACCCTACATACAACAATGACGTAAAAAACAACAAACACATAACACAACAAAAACAAAATAAGAATATAGCCTTAATATATCACGAAAACACATCACAAAAATTAACTTCTTCAATCCCAAGCCAGCCTTCACACAACACAAATACACTCCAGAACAAACACGACAGAGCATGAGTATACAAGGATCACATGTAATGTCTGCTCCAGCTTCTAAATAAGTCAAACAGGAATAAACTTCATCATACGATACAAGGAGCACATAAAATATATAAAAAACACCACTCAAATCAAAATACATATACAGAACACGCTACACCAACATTGACACAAATCTAAAAGTTTTACATTTCATTTAAAGGAACCAATAAACTAAATTTATAAACTTCGAAATATACAAACTCCAACCACGACACATACAAAACAATAAAACACATTTACAACCAAATACCAAATAATATGTTCGAACAGATAAACTAACAATCACTCTGTGAACAACGACACACCACAGAACACCAACACAAAATATGAGAACAAACTGCGAAATATACAAACACCACAAAAACTAACCACAACACATACAAAACTATAAAACACACTCACAATCAAATAATCTATTCAAAAACATTAATTAACAATCACTCTATGAACAACGACACGCCACAGAACACCAACACAAAATAGGAGAATAAACTGCGAAATATATAAACACCACAAAAACTAACCACAACACATACAAAACTATAAAACACACTCACAATCAAATAATCTATTCAAAAACATTAATTAACAATCACTCTATGAACAACGACACACTACAAAACACCAACACAACATAAGAGAACACACCTGAGCAAGTCTTGCTCGTCACTCGCAGCATTGAACAATGCGCTGATCTAACGCGTCAGCTGAGAAGCATCTGTTAGTAGTGGTTTGCCAAGTGCCACTAATAAGTAAATATTACTTAAAACGCCTTAAGAGCACAACTCAAAAACTCCAAATAATGAATAGTGGATAAAACTTAATGCAAAGTAACTTTAGTTTACAAACACACACCAAATAGAAGATAAAATAACAAACAGTACGAGTTTAGGTGAGTGGTGCGGCATTTGTAGAGTTGAAAATATTTTGTTGTAGGTGAATGCATTAACACATTTGCATATAATAGGCCGCCTACATCAAAGCTAAAAGGATCCCATACACCACACCTTGTAAACTTTAAGCCAGTTGCCTCCTCATGGGAACTCCGGCAAATGTCAGAGACTCTCTTAATTTCGGAAAATTGAAACTATTTATATTTAGAGAAATTCTTTAGGCCTATAAACGATTTTATAAAAATTTGAAAATAGCACATTGATAACAATTAAATAATAATACCACCGACTCACTATAAAAAAATTATTTTCTCATGCGCGTTTTAATAACAAAGTCCTCATCAGTAAGATTAGCTACAAAAATTCTAATCTATATTACACTTACTGATGATGACTGCATCATTGAAATGCGTCTGAGAAAATAAATTATCAAATATAAGCTCGTGTTCATTATTATTTAACTACTTTAAATACTTCATTTTTGTATAGATTATTGTTTCACTTATTTATTAATTTACTTGGCAAAAACCACTATTTGTATTTCTCAGCAGACGAGTTTCTCAAACTGGTCTCGTGCTGGCTAGCAGCGTGAGAAATATCAGTAAATAGTGGTTTTTCCAAGTAAATTGATAAGTCTTACTAAATAACCTCAAGAGTTACAAGATAATTGTTATGTAGACTCTAAAATAAACACTAAATATGCAAGATTAACTAAATGATAACGAATAAAATGAAGTCCGTATTATTTTAATGGTTGGTCAATGTATATTTTATTTTTTTGCTCAGCAGTTTTTGTTATCAGCATGAAAGTATCGCCAGTAAAGAATATGTGGAATTATGAATAGCAGATGGAATAAAAAGAACACAGAGAGCCATCCCTGGTCTGGGATATATAAAGATTAAGCCTCTCTTGTGGAGGTTCGCGTAGCTGAAATTGACCTACTCTCTACCGGGGTTGCTACACCTGCTACTCTCCTTCAGAATAGACAAGTTAGTGTGTTAGATTATTGAATGTCGTGATGTGTGAGTTATATATGTAATGTTGGTTGTGAGCAAAACGTAGTCGTGAGATACGTGTTGTGCAAAATAAAGTCGTAAGCCATAGCAAGAGACTTAACCGGCAGATGCGCAGTAGCCTACTTGACATTTAGAGTGGTGGGGAGCCCCAACTGTGTTGTCCAAACCTGCTACGTATCGGTCCTCCTCAACTACTGTACCTAGATGGGTATCTAGCTGTTTGGCTTTCCACTTCCACTAGTCGGCCAACTCCTCTCGCACGTATCTCAAGTCTCTTGCTATAACTCGTGAGCTATTTATTATATTTTAAAGAATTCTCACTTGACACCATTCGGGTCACAAGACAATATAGTAATACTGTATAAATTATGCATATATGCTCTCCGGTAACCTTCATATACTGTATATAAGATTGAAGATCTTATCTTCTCTCCCCTAACAAAACAAAAACGATGTCTGAAGCATCAGCGTGAATTTTCATGCGGGATGTTTTGCCTTCGTATTATAGCAAAGAGAACCACGAATAATTCTAGTAAATTTGTTAATTTTAAAATATGTGTCTAGAACTTAATTTTGCTGAAGTTTGTGAATATTCTATTAAAATATCTTTGGTTTTACTTGTGTAATTTTTTGTCTTTCATAGCAACAACCCTGAGCTCGCTTTCTTTATTTCTCTGATCTAGAGTTTTTGCGTTTTATGTGAAAGGCCTACCTAAACTAATAGAAGTTAGTGAGCAATGCTTTCGTAGCTAAGTGCAGCAGTAGTTTCGCGTTCCAGGCCATGGAAACCTAGCAACAACCGGGGTAGGCCCACTTGATTCCTGTTTGCGCTAGTATTATTGCCCTCTCCACGTGCATGAGAAGACTAGCTACTGTACAAGAACTCAACAATACTTTAAATTCTATAAGAAAAGAATAAGGTTAAAAGGAAATTAACCCGAAGGCCTTTCTTGGACTCTGATTGTAAAGGGAACCGTCCTAGGGTATTATGGATTGTGAAGATAGATCCTGAAAATAAATCTACTTCCTACAAGGAGTAATAGACAGATTCTTCTATTCGTCTCATTATTACCTCGGGAGCCAAAACTGAATGCTGTTGTCATTTGACAGGGGGTCCTATGTTTTCATAAGCCAGAACATGTGGCTTACTCATAGGCCAGAACATGTGGTTTACTTATATGCTGTAACATATGGTTTACTCATAAGCCAAAACATGTTTACTCATACGTTATAACATGGGTTTTATTCATAAGTCATAACATGTGGCTTACTCATAAACCAGAACATGTGGTTTACTCATAAGCCCCAACATGTGGCTTACGCATGGGTCAGAACATGTTTACTCATACGCTAGGACATGGGTTTTACTCATAAGCCATAACATGTGGCTTACTCTTAAACCAGAACATGTGGTTTACTCATAAGACGTAATATGTGACTTACTCATGGGCCAGAACATGTGGTTTACTCATAAGCCGTAACATATGATTTACTCATAAGCCAGATCATGTGGCTTACATATAGGCCCAAGTCAGACAATGTGGTTAACATATAACCCACAACATGTGGTTTACTCATAAACCAGAACAAATGGCTTACTCATAAGCCAAAACATGTTTACTCATACGTTATAACATGGGTTTTACTCATAAGCCATAACATGTGGCTTACTCATAAACCAGAACATGTGGTTTACTCATAAGCCCCAACATGTGGCTTACGCATGGGTCAGAACATGTTTACTCATACGCTAGGACATGGGTTTTACTCATAAGCCATAACATGTGGCTTACTCTTAAACCAGAACATGTGGTTTACTCATAAGACGTAATATGTGACTTACTCATGGGCCAGAACATGTGGTTTACTCATAAGCCGTAACATATGATTTACTCATAAGCCAGATCATGTGGCTTACATATAGGCCCAAGTCAGACAATGTGGTTAACATATAACCCACAACATGTGGTTTACTCATAAACCAGAACAAATGGCTTACTCATAAGCCAAAACATGTTTACTCATACGCTGGAGCATGGGTTTTACTCATAAGCTATGACATATGGCTTACTCATAAACTAGAACATTTGTAAAAACCTTTTCTTCTTTAGGATTTATTTTTAAGTGACATATTTCAATATATAAAAATCGGAAGTAGAGCTACGTAGTTGACAATGAACAAAAATAATAAAAATTTTAAAACATGTTTTATAACATAAAAGTATTTGACCAGTTAAAAATTGATTTCATTAAAATACATATTACATTGCAATATCAGGACAACTAACGTGATTTCGATTTCTCAATTATTACTTAATTTTTAATTTTATTTTCAATTCTATTTCCTTCTTCTTTTCAATTTCAATTTCCAATTCTATTTTAATTTTGATTTCCACTTATATCTTTGGACGTATTTTTACATATTCCTGTTGCTAGCCCTCCGCTCGTTCCCAACACAGAAAGGTCAAACATTTCCCTGCCAAATGTAAAAACAAGAGAAAAAATATATGTCGTTCAGCTGAACGAATATTTCCGTGTTATTTATAGAAGTGCTATATTACATCCATTATCAAAACGAGAAAACGCCTAAGTTTATCGGAAACGGTTTGGTGTGCGTGCACAGGAACCATGTAGAGGGGGAGGGGGCCTGTAGTGGGAGTGGCTTGTTGGAGCAAAGGCCACTGCTCTCCGGATCAGTTACATATTGTGACGCTTGGAGTTTGTTTCGAATACTGTAGTGTTTTGGGCATTTAGAATCTTTTACGGTAAGTTGAACACCTGCTAGATGTAACATTATTGAAACCTGTGTTGTTCGCGGCATTGTATAATAAGGCGAGTTGTATACACTACCCTCTAATGTATGTATATTGCGTTGTTCTTAGACACAAATAACGTGACAACGTTGACAGTTGGTGAAACTTCCATTAAATACAGCACGTTACGGTTCATTGGATCTACAAACTGTTATACAACTTTTAATTACAATAAATTATCTACTAAATACTGTACACATCAATCCTAATAAACTGTTATTTACTTAAACAAGTAAGAATTCACCAACGTAGAATTTAATGAAGGCATTTAAAATTCGCAAACATTGTAATAAGTAAACCTATTTAAAAAAAAACTGTTGTAGAATTAAAATAACTTTGTTTAGTGGTATATTTAAAAACAATTACACATTATGGTTATTATTAGGCAGTGTATGTATAACTCCTGACTAAACTACATAAACAATGCAGCAGAAAAATGATTAGCCACTATAGGCACCTACATAACAATAGATAGTTTGGTGAGACTGGCTATTGTAGGCCTATTGTTTGCATAATTTACATTTTTTATAAACACCAGATAGTGGTTTCATTTAGTATACTGAATATGGCGTCTGGTCTATAGGAAATTAAAGTGTTTTTGTTTGTTTTACAATTAAAAAACACTGCCAGGTTGAGTAGGGAATTCAGTAAATACTAGTAGCCTACAGGCAATAGGCGGCTGGCTCGTGCGTACCCAGTCCGAAGTTCCGGTTTCTGCCTCAGGCTGTGCAGTTTCTCCAGACTTCTCGGAGTGTTACCTTTCCAAAAACATTTACTGTTACACCCATTATACATCTGTGCTTTATTTCGTTGCCTTCTATCTGTGGTATAGTTACGTGTAATGATCAGCCCAAGTGTTCTGAGAATACTGCAGAGCGCTGTCAACAATCAGGCGTCGCTGATTGAGTAGTCAACAGACCCGCTCTCCAACTAGCGCTCTCTTGTGTGACCCGCTTCTCCGAAGATATATTTACCTACTAAATAGCATAGGAAACTCAGCTTTCCGAAATAAGGTATCGGAATATATAAACAGTTTATAAAAGTAGAGGAAAAGGGCAGATTAATAGAGAAAACATTAGGTAGGGGTATAGATCCAGCCAGCGCTTGTTACACGTGTACTATCCAGAAAACAACCTTGTAGGCCTACTTCACAACTCTCAGTTACTATAAATTACTCCGTTATAGAAATTACTTTGTATAATAACCTTCATTTCCTCGTTTTATTTATAATAAAAAAAGGAAAAAATTACTATTTAAAAAAAATTATTAATCAATGTACAATTTATGAAAGAATTTACTCAGCTTTCAAACAGTATCTTTAATCAGTAATGATTTTATTTCCTTGTATGTGCACCATATTTTTACAACAAAATAATAAAATTGTACTAACTATTAATCGTGATAAGTGATATTTACCAACCCAAATTAATCGCACTTTCCGCTTAGCACCCACTCACAAAAAAGACTCAGTTTATCGCAAACACGAATTGCAACTAGTATTTTTCTCCGGATTTTATTTTCTATTTATCTTTTCCATGACAAATATAGCTTTTGTTTATAAATTTGTTAATGAAAAAATTGTTATAAAATGAGAATTTTGTAATCTAATTCGAACCGGTTTGCGTTGAAGCATTAATAATAGCTTAATCACAACTAGACCAACTGTAAAAGTTAACTATCGTCTCTTCTTTAAGACGCATTCTTCTTCCTGGCTGTCTCTTGTTCAGCGGAAGCTTAAAACCGGTTTCTAAACATTCTCAGGATTAGATTTAGGGAGATGAAATATTTATATAGTTGTAATGCAACGACCCTTTCCCTTGCATAAAGCCAAATAAATAATCTTGTCTTGTCTTAATTCCTTCTATTAGTTCACACCTTCCTTATATATATATATATATATATATATATATATATATATATATATATATATATATATATATATATATATAGACCTATATATATATATATATATATATATATATAGACCTATATATATATATATATATATATATATATATATATATATATATATGTATATATATATATATGTATATATATATATGTATATGTATATATATATATATATATATATATATATATATATATATATATGTATATATATATGTATATGTATATATATATATATATATATATATATATATATATATATCGTTCAGATTTTCAGTCGTTAATAAAACACTTTTTATTCATTCACTCATGTTCAAATACATTCTTTTAAAACTTGTAGTGGATGACATTTGATAATAATACAGTTTAAAAAAATATTAATTCATCAATTAAATTTTTTTAAAGTTAATGTTCTTAGGTCGGATTCGAACTGTATCACTACATGTTTGAAATCCAGGTCAAATAGGTCTACTGAATTTCAAACTTGTAGTCATTCAGTTCCAATCCAACCTAAAGATATCACCTGTTTTAAATTTAATTATTGAATTAGTATTTGAATAAACTGCATTAACATCAAGTGCTAATTGAAATGTCGACTTCCTATTAAATAATAATATTTAGTTACATAAGTAGGCTACTCTCGCATTAAATGGAGACCTACCCATTAACAGGCTAATATACTATTAATATTGTAGAATATGTTTTTTCATCTCTTTCAGATAGTTATAAGTTCGGGGAAGTGGTAAAAATACATTCTAAACAAAGAAAAACTTATTTAAAACCTCGGTAACCATAAATAGCCCTTAAAAGTACATTAAATATTGGAACATAAACATAACCTCACTTCACAAACATACGCTACTTTTGTAAAAATGAATTATTGAAAATTTATCGCACTATGTTATATCACATTACTATAAAGATATATTGGTAATTATTAAGATCAGCGACTACCGCTCCGATCGGAGAATTTTTTTTTCCTAATAAATTTGACCTTGCTGAACACGAATTTGAAGTTATTTTAAACGGCAAACACATATTAAACTAAGAAAACCAGGTTAGGTTAGGTTATCATTATTTTTTTTTTAAATATGTTTGCAGAAAAAACCCCTTCAGATTCGTGTTCAGCAAGGTTAAATTTATCAGGAAAAGAAACATTTCGCCGATCGGAGCAGTAGTCGCTGATCTTAATAATTACCGATATATTAAAATATTCTTACAAGTTATTTGGGTAGGATAGATTTGTTTTAAAAAAAGAATTCATAATAATATTCCAAGATGTAAATTCATGCCTAAAGCGAAACTCTACCATCTTGTTCTGTGCCGCGATGCAAAAACGTAGCCTATACAAAAATTCACTTTTTAATAAGTTATATTTTATTGCTAACGTTTATTTCCTTATTTTTGTTACAAAATCTAGCCTAGCAAGATACTTTGTAGCTGTATTTTTACATACCTCTATAATAGCAGGCGCGTATCCAAGGGGGTGATCGCCCCCCCCCCCAACCCTCAAGAACTTTGGGTTAAAACTCGACAATATATTATTAAATTAGGACTTTCTATTAAATTAGAGTTTTACTTAGGTTAATTCGTCTTTTATTGTAAATAAAAAATAAAATTTTAATTTTTAATTTGAAAATGTGACGCGTTCCCTCGGCATACCCTCGTAAACGTCTAAACGTTTTAATAACAGATAGCGCTAGTGAAGCTTAGTCTCGAACATATGTTGAATACGTAATAATAATACGAATAATTGAAATACGTAATTTTGCAAGCGTAATATTCGCAGTTGACTCCGGAATTGTTCGTGTTGGAAGAATAACTACTTATATTAATTAATAAACCATTTTTATAATAATAGCTTATTATGAAATTAATAATATTCTCTAGCCATAAGTGTTATCGAAACTGGAATAATTATTTATTAAAAAGTCTAATTTGCTACGAATCTTTATCACGTTACCGATTTCTAACGCAAGCGTAGAAAGAACTTTTTCTGTTCTATGTTTTTACATACACGCGCACGCGCGCACACACACATATTATATATATATATATATATATATATATATATATAATATATATATATATATATATATATATATATATATATATATATATATATATTTATTTATATAATGCATCGATCGCCCCCCCCCCCAAAGCAAGTCGCTGGATACGCGCCTGATAATAGTGTGTTATATTTATTCGTCTGTGAACGGGTGGGCTTCATTTAATGCGAAAGTACGGTCACATGTTTTGAATTTATTTAGTTTCCTGAGTTGTGATTGTCATACAGACATCAGAATTTGAATAGAATGTATGAATTTGAATATAAAAATGTAAAAGTATGTTTTGGGTTCTTATGAGACGATCATTTCTGTTTGTTGTTGACTTATGTTGAAGCAGTTTTTGTTGGAACTAAGCCAAATAGTGAACCCCCTTATAAGACGTTTTCCAAATGGCTGCTTAAAACCGTGTATTAAACGGGCCTGTTAGTAGATGTAGTGGGATTGAGTCATAACCAGGCCATAAATAAGTATTGTACTCACACGCATAAAAGAATGAAATATTTTTAAAATTTAAAGTATAATAAAATATGCATTTTTATACAGTTGGGTCACGGTACAGTCGTGGCACTGTACAGCAGTATCTGCATTTTATCTATTAAAGTTGCATTGTGAGTAATCTTCTTATCTTATCTACGAGTATTTCCTATTTTAAATACATTCATACAGCCTATTCCTACGAAAAATGTCTGTCAGTTTACTGAATTGTTCCTTACAACTGTCGAGCAAGAATGTGAGGGCTGGTTATGTATGAGATGAAGTTAAAACTGCCTCAAACGTTTGTCTTTCCTGTCTCATTCCCAGAGCTGTCCACAATAGCAACCCACTGTGTGTTACTCTGTTGTGCTAGCTAGTAGGGATGGACGGTATTTTCTGTCACGGTGACTTGTCGCTGGTGGTACCAGTGACAAAATATGGAAAATGCCAGTGATATTGGATCGATCGGAAGTTGCCTCTGTTGTGGTTGGGCAAAAAATCACAGTCGCTGGATGAACGGCTGTCATTGGTTGATTTGTCGGTGTCACTGGCCATGCTCTCACCGCTCGACTCACGGCGCCGAAAATCGTGCAGTGTCGTTGACTGAAAGGGTGAGGGGGGAGTTGTCTCTGTTGCGATTAGTCGCTGTCGCAACTGAAAAGCTACTAATATTTTAACATGGATGTCATTGGTTGATTTGTCACTGTCACTGGCTCTACTCATTAACATCGTGTGTGTGTGTGTGTGTGTGTGTGTGTGTGTGTGTGTGTGTGTTTGGTCGATTTGCGTCAGATAGTTTAAGGTAGTGACAGTATTGTGTATAGTAGACGCAATTTCGCAATCGGTAGTTTGTTCTTAATTTCGTAGAAGTTTAATTTTAAACAAAATGAGCCTTCCAAAACAAAAAAAAGCGAGGCGTGGAATCATTTCACCAGTTTGGTATGCCTGCCTGTTGTTGGCACATACAGAGTAATCTCTGTGTCCCTTGTATCCCTTAAAGTCACTGATCCAAACTTGGCGCTGTCACTAAAATCACCGTTCCGTCACTGGATCGACCATCCCTACTAGCTAGGAAATAGTCATTTTGCAGTTAAAAATAACCTTCCACTCTTGTAATGACACTGATTTCTATGTACAGTATTGTCTGTATATATATAATCGGTTTTCAAAAGGTTATTGGAATTCTTCCGCCACCAATTCTTCAGGTTTACTTTTCCTTCTTCGACGAACTCGTTTTCACACTGCCAGTGGCTACCATCTCAATATCTGTTTTGGCAGGGGCTTTTCACTCGTCCGCTGTACATATTACCGTATCATATTAACTGTATAGTTTTTATGTCTTTCGTTATTGTGTGTGGTGCATTCATGAATTGTCTTGTTCTCTCAGTTTGGTACTCTTTCAAGCCTTGACTTTCTTACAAATCTGCAATATATATATTGAAAAACATTACACTAGATGAATCGGTATTATGTGACGTCCTTACTTGAAATTTCCTTGAGAATGGGTCATAATCCGGAGATTAACGATTTGTTCCGAAAACGTCCGAACGTCAACACACCCAATTACTGTTGACAACTGTTGTCTTCACTTCGTGATTGTTTGGAGGTTATGTTTAAATAAAAGTAGTTTTCTATAAATTGTTAAATCTATCGAACACAAACGCTTTCTCAACACGAATGTCATTATTTCAATTTGTTTGACGTTTTTCGTTTTCATGTGTGGTAAAATGGTAAACATAGTTTTTAGATAATTCTAATATTGTAACGAAAATCTTCAAACAAATTGAAACAACACAATCCTGTTCTTGAAACGCTTGTGCTCATTAAATGTACAACACTATCATCTGAAATTCATCACATTCAGAAATATCCCATATTTGATTAATTTACGTGATAACAAATGATTCACACAACAACTGGTTTTATTTCTCGTTGTACAATATTACTTTCTGTGTTGTACTATCAGCAATAAGTTTAGCTTTAGTAGGGCCTATGTCTAAGCAAAATTATTTTATTTCCTAATTCGTTAACGGTAAAATATAATTATATGGACTCGTTAGTAAATCAAGCTATAGGCCTACGTGTAAATTAATTTACTAAGGTCTATTTAATTTTTTTTAAGTTAATTTTTTAATTTGATAATATAAAGTTAGCCCATAATAATAAACAAGTAATATAAACAACAACTTTTTAAAGTCAGTTTTATTTTAGTTATTTTTTATTAAATAATTACAATTATTATAACATAAGTAACACAGCCTATACGTTGAAGCAGATGTTCTATCACATAACCTAAACCCAGCTGTTTTATGAAGTCATATGTTATCACTTATTTTAAGACAAATAGAACGAAATAGCTATATTGCATACCTTGCCCCTCTTTTCAAAAGTTTGTCTCCCAGGTAAAACTCAAATTATTTTACTAAATTTAATAGATGAACTATTATTTGAAACAACTGCATTAACATCAAGTGTCATCCACTACATGTTCAAAAAAAAATGTATTTGAACTTTAGTGGTCGAATAAAAATAGTAGTATTTTATTAACGATTGAAAATTTGAACTATATTTATATATATATATATATATATATATATATATATATATATATATATATACAATAACAATATATATACAACTTACAATTTCAATAACTATAAGTAAGGCATCAATTGACCAAACCTGTTTTTACAAATGATCAACTTTATGTTGCACTAAGTAGAGTAAAATCTCAAGATGGATTAAAGATGCATATTGATATTACAATTGGTCAAAGAATTCAAATTGAAAACGCATTCACAAAATTATAGTTTATAAGGAAGTTTTGTTACGAAAAACTTGAATTATAATAAATTTAATTTGTATTAAAAAATAAAATTACTATACAAAAGTTTAAAATTTGTTTCAATATGAGTAGGGCCATTTGCAAGTACAAGTCCCTAGTATGTATATATATATATATATATATATATATATATATATATATATATATATAATATTATATTATAAATTAACTCCTGTTATAATTATAATTTATTTTTAATGTTATTTATTTACCTTACCTATCCAATGTCACACCTTCAGGTTTATAAAAAATTAACAGTCTTATAAATTTTAAATATCACTTGCATTTATTTCTTTACACATTATACTAAATTTATATTATTATTTTGCAGTGACAGGATTGATATCTTAACTAACATTACAATTATAAAAGGTGTACTTTTGAGGCTTTAGATTTCTAATAAAATAACATAGATAATAAATTCAGTATTAAACCTTTGTAGTTGCTCTCGGGTCGCTTATACGGGAACGTTCCTTCTTAAATTAGAAATGGTGAAACTAGATTAAATTTTATAAATGGTAATGAAATTAAATTTGTTCTGAACTAAAATATAGATGTCTGTTGGCTACACTTATATTCAAATAATACTTAGTGTTCTGAAGAGTCCCTGGAATCTTGGCCTTGGTTACCTTCGGCACTTACACTTGACACACACAAAAAACTTACTTTATATTTCTAAAATAAACTTTTACGTCGCACTTTTTAAAATTTACTTATAAAAAACTCTTTACTTAATTTAACAATTTATTCTTTTTACAACACTCCCATCCTTGTCCCCATCAATCCGTCTGCCTTCTTTTCGAGTTCCCTTCAAAAAACGTCTCACGTCTTCCGATCATCTAGTTTTTATGAAATCCCTAATCTCTCCCACTACCAATGTGTTCTTAGTATGTTCCCACAGTTTCCATCTAACGGTACACGGTTATTTTCCCAGGCTATATCGATCAGTGGATTTTCCCGTCTTAACCACTTTGGACCCTCTGTTGTCTATTGTTGCCGCACGCAGCTTATAGCTTTCCCGGAAAAGGATAATGGATGGTACCTGCTTTCTCGGCACTTTATAAAACTATTTGTGTCTTTCTTTGCTAATCCTACAGATAATTATTTTAGCAACTAACTGAATTTACTCTAAAGCCTCGTACTTTATGTTATAATATATATATATATATATATATATATATATATATATATATATATATATATATATATATATATATCACGACAAGACGTCACAAAAAGAGCTTCTTCATTCTGTAAACTCAAATATGAAGCCGCCTTCAAAATGCCCAACATAACCAAAAAACATACAAAAACACTAAAATTCTCCAAAACAAACACGACAGGACAGGAGTATAAAAGATCACATTGCCACTACAGGGCCATATTTAGGGTAAGGCGAACTAGGCGACCGCCTAGGGGAGTCACGAAATACTCAGATTAGGGGCGCCACGAAATAATGTACAAGTGCCCTATTACAAGCGCGAAGCCGGGCACTTGTACATTTTAATTTAAAATTTTTTGCTGGACGATGCTTTTTAGAACCATGAGGGATTTTAAGGGCATCGCTTAGGTGTATGGAGATTCGGCTGCTTGAACATAACAGTAGATCATAGCGTACACTCTAAATTCCATCGAAATTCATTCAAAGGCGAGTGGGTTTCACTCGTATTCGGATAGGGCACATTTTGACTCGAGCTTCGAGTTAAAGGCTCACTTGCCTTTAAGTGAACTTCACTTGTCTTCGAGTAACATTCATTTGAACGCAAGTAAATTTTAACTCAAAGCTCGAGTCAAAATGTGCCCCACCCGAATACGAGTGAATTTCGCTTGATGCAAGGCAGACTTTTTTACCGTTGATGCCATAAGTCGACTTTAGTCCCTAGTGACAGAATCTGGATTTATTTATTCCCTGCATATTTGTGGGTTTTTATATAATTTGCAAACATTACCCAATAATGAAACCCTTAGAAAATGTTGCATAAATTTACAAAATCATTTGACAGTAGGAGAGGTCTCAGATATAAATGGCATTGAACTCTATGAGGAAATTGGACATATGAAAGTTATTTTGAGTGAACCTGCAAATATTCAAGTTCAGGAAAAGACTTATTCGATACACCCCATAGAAGTGCTGAGAACAATTAAAGCTTTCGATTTGAAAAATCTTTTTACCAATCTATGGATTGCTTTAAGAATTCTTCTCGTCATCCCTATTACTGTTGTTAGTGGTGAGAGGAGTTTCAGTAAACTTAAACTCATAAAAACGTATTTGAGATCAACAATGACACAGAAAATGAAATTGCACGAAAAGTAGATTTTGATTCAGTGATAACAACTTTTGCGGAATCCAAAGCTCGTAAAGTTGTATTGTAATATTTAATATTTTTTTCAAAATATTTTTATAATTAAGTTGTAATTTGTATTTATAAAATATTTTAATATTCTATGAATAATTACTTGATTTTTGAATGAATAAGAGTATGAATAAATATAAATATTTAAACAATAGAGTCGTTTTAATTTTTAATGAGTAATATGTGTATGTTAAAAGTTTTTGAAAACCACTCGCCTTACATGGGGCGCCAGGAGATTTTTTGCCCAGGGCGCCAGAAAACCTAGACACGGCCCTATTGCCACATGATATAGGAAACACACAAAAGACATTGGAAACATACAGCTCAAATCAAACTTCAGCGTTCATATAAAGAACACGCTACACACATACATCAACATAATTACTAATCTAAAAGTTCTTCATTTCATTTAAAAAAGCAAAAAATTAACACGACAGAAAACTTCAAAATATACAAATACCATAAAAACCATACACAACACATTCTAAACGATAAAACACACTCACAATCAAACAATTTATTTGAACACACTATTAATGACGAATCAATGACAATGACACATCACAGAACAAAAATATACCACAGACTCACACCAACACAACACGCCTGAGCAACAGTCTTGTCCATGACTCACAGCATTGAACAATCGGCTGCTGAAAAATATCGGTAAGCAATGGTTTTTTTGTTAGGTGATAACAAAAGTGTAATTATAAGAAAAACCTCAATATGTACAACAGAAAAACTGCAAGTTTTAATATAAACTGTCCGTTTATCAAAGACATAAAAACCTATACAATGGAATGCTATTCAAAGTGAAAATAAGAAATGGTTTAACAGAAGAATCTTATTAACAGAACAGACGCACAATAGTGCAACACACCTGAGCAACAGTTTGGTCCATGACTCACAGCATCTAGTGTGAAACGCGTCTGCTGAAAAATATGAGTAAGTTTTATTTACCAGGTGATATCAATTAACTCAGTTCTTTAAAGTGAAAACGTCTATAGCAACGCCTACAAAAACTTATTGGATGGGCATAAACATACAATTTCGCGTCGTATAATTTCCTTCAGGTTACGCTATAAGTCACTTCGTGTATTGAATGATAACAAATGATTTCATACAACAGCTGATTTTGTGTTGTAGGTTATGTTGTAGAACAGCTGTTTTACACGTAGGCTATGTTACATTATTTATTGAACATTCTTAAAGAAAAAAAGTTAATACATATTTTTTACCAGTTAATAAATATATTAATTTATTTAAATTTTAATAAATCTCAATACAAATAATTTGGTATAACGATAATAATAAGTTATGTATTTTTAATCCAAATCTTGAAATGAAAACATTCTTAGGCGCATACTTGTAAGAATTGATTTCAAACGAGTTTGTTAAAAAAATTGTTACAGTACCATTTAATAAATCTAATAACGTCTAATAAACATCACTATATACCTACATTAAAATATAGGCCTACCTATGAAGTATCAAGTCAGGATAGATTTGGTTATAATTTAATAAAAATAGATAGTAATTCTGAATAAAATTATTACCAAATCTAACCTGACTGGATACTTTGTAGGTATATTTTAATGTAGGTATATAGTAATGTATAAAATTACAGATCTAGACGTAGTGCAGTGCGCTGTAACAACTGTGCGCTCGGTTCACGCTATAGACCTACATGTCATTATAATCTAACATTTAAAATGTGAAATAAAGTAACTTTCACAAAAATACATAAAAATGTAGGGAACGTACATATGTAAAAACGTGAAAATACATAAGAAAAGTAAAAACAAATTCACTAAAAAAGCGTTAGTCGTACGTCAATAAAGGTTAGTTTAGGTTATGTT
>JBAIZL010000004.1:269251263-269531263 GCA_036971475.1 Prosapia bicincta | reverse complement strand
AAGCTCTGAAAGAAGAGCCTTCAAGTGTTTTTATCCTCAAACACATATATCATACGAAGAAAAAATAATAATTCATAAATACTTGAACTTTTATTGTAATACCTATCTGTAGGGCTATGTCGTGACGAAACCGACCGCGACAAATGAAATGTCACTTCCTTTTGATGAAATGTTTATCCTAGAGACTGACAATTCTGCGCATGAGCATCGAGGTACTTCTCTGTTTACTGGCGAGAGTTGTATATATATATATATATATATATATATATATATATATATACTACAGAATATTTCTTGGAAAACTTGAAAATAATTTATTTGCAGTTTTATAAGGCGTTTTACTATCGCTTATGAAGGATATTAATATAGGTCAACTTAAGCTATAAGGTAGGAACATAAGGGTCCCTGGGGAATGATGGCATCTCGTCTGGAGGGTCGCATCTTTGAGAGAAAATCGTGCTACAGATAATGCAGCAACGCAGTAGGCTGAAATTTTCTTTGCAAAAGGTTAAGTGGATACACAAATTATTTCACACCCGAGACTCCATTAAGTATAATTATGCAACACCTAAACAGAGCTGAGTAGACGATTAGAAGTCTGGCTTGTAACAAACTTTGGAACAAGTAAACAATAAATTATTTCACACCCGAGTCTCCATTAAGTATAATCCTGCAACACCTAAACTGAGCTGAGTAGACGTGGATCGTGGCTCTACGTCCTAATGGACGATTAGAGGTCTGGACACAGTTACTCTAGTTTGCAAGTGGATTAGGAGTGACAGAGGCCGCCAGTTAGTCATGCATGGAGTCATGACTACCCAGCGGTGAAGCGAATGTTAGGCCGCCTGTTAGTCATGCGTGGAGTCATGACTGCCCAGCGGTGAAGGGAATGTTAGGCCGCCAGTTAGTCATGCGTGGAGTCATGACTGCCCAGCGGTGAAGGGAATGTTAGGCCGCCAGTTAGTCATGCGTGGAGTCATGACTGCCCAGCGGTGAAGCGAATGTTGATGAGGCATCCCTGTGTGAGGTGGCGATGCCGTTGTATAGTCACTTCCAAGCAGCCGTGAGTTGCATAAGTGTAATACTTTGCTTTCTTTGCGCATGTGTTATATAAGACCAGTCTCTATATGTGTTCCTCAAGGTTAGTTTCGTATCAAGGAAGCCGTTTAGAAACTGCAATTGGTCTTCCCATCTTATAACCTCGCCTAGCCTTGGGGCCTGAACAATACGGGTGCTATGCAGAGCTGGATTATCTCAACTAGAGGCCTAGATCTCGGCCAGTCTGCTATATAGATATCTGTAAGATGTAAATCCATACATGCTAAACAAAAATAGAGCTATATTGTTTTATTATTTAGTTTCAAAAGTAAGAGTGAAGCTTTCAAGAAGCGCTGGCAGCTGTCCCGAACTCTCACTGGACAACCGGCTGATCACCACGAGATCACCTGTGAAGTATCTTGGTGTCCCCTGTCTTCAACAAAACTAGAGGCATTTACTCACTCCTCTCATAGTACATCCATACCTCCGTCCCATCCCATAGCGCTACGTCACATTCGGTCTTATCTGGCGACCACTATACAAGAAGACGTATCGCCAAACTGGGATACATTTATCCACCCCCACAGTTCCTTCTGTCCGCGTGGATCGTGCCATCATTGTGGATCGTGGCGTCCTAGTGGAACGTGGAATCCTAGTTAATATAGGCGTCCTAGTGGAACGTGGAATCCTAGTGGATTTTGCCGTCCTAGTGGATCGTAGCGTCCTAGTGGATCGTGGCGTAGTAGTGGATCGTAGCGTCCTAGTGGATCGTGGCGTCCTAGAGGATCGTGGCGTCCTAGTAGATCGTGGCGTCCTAGTAGCGTCCTAGTGGATCGTGACGTCCTAGTGTATCGTGGCGTAGTAGTGGATCGTGGCGTCCTAGTGGATCGTGGCGTAGTAGTGGATCGTAACGTCCTAGTGGATCCTAGCGTCCTAGTGGATCGTGCCGTCCTAGTGGATCGTGACGTCCTAGTGGATCGTAGTGTTCTAGTAAATCGTGGCGTCCTAGTGGATCGTGGCGTCCTAGTGGATCGTGGCGTCCTAGTGGATCGTAGTGTCCTAGTGGATCGTGGTGTCCTAGTGGATCGTAGTGTCCTAGTGGATCGTGGCGTCCTAGTGGATCGTGGCGTCCTAATGGATCGTGGCGTCCTAGTGGATCGTGACGTCCTAGTGCGTCATAGTGTCCTTGTGGATCGTGGCGTCCTAGTGGATCTTGGCGTCCTAGTGGAACGTGGAATCCTAGTGGATCGTAGTGTCCTAGTGGATCGTGACGTCCTAGTGGATCGTAGCGTCCTAGTGGATCGTAGCATCCTAGTGGATCGTAACGTCCTAGTGGATCGTAGTGTCCTAGTGGATCTTGGCGTCCTAGTGGATCGTGGCGTCCTAGTGGATCGTAGCGTCCTAGTGGATCGTGGCGTCCTAGTGGATCGTAGCGTCCTAGTGGACCGTGACTTCCTAGTGGATCGTGACGTTCTAGTGTATCGTAGCGTCCTAGTGGATCGTGACGTCCTAGTGGATCGTGGCGTCCTAGTGGATCGTAACGTCCTAGTGGATCGTAGTGTCCTAGTGGATCGTAGTGTCCTAGTGGATCTTGGCGTCCTAGTGGATCGTGGCGTCCTAGTGGATCGTAGCGTCCTAGTGGATCGTGACGTCCTAGTGGATCGTGGCGTTCTAGTGGATCGTTGCGTCCTAGTGGATCGTGGCGTCCTAGTGGATCGTGGCGTCGTAGTGGATCGTGGCGTCCTATTGGATCGTAGCGTCCTATTGGATCGTGAGTGGATCGTAGCGTCCTAGTGGATCGTGGCGTCCTAGTGGATCGTAGCTTCTTAGTGCATCGTGGCGTCCTAGTGGATCGTAGCGTCCTAGTGGATCGTGGCGTCCTAGTGGATCGTGACGTCCTAGTGGATCGTGGTGTCCTAGTGGATCGTGACGTCCTAGTGGATCGTGACGTCCTAGTAGATCGTGACGTCCTAGTGGGTCGTGGCGTCCTAGCTGATCGTAGCGTCCTAGTGGATCGTGGCGTATTAGTGGATCGTGGGGTCCTAGGGGATCGTGACGTCCTAGTGGATCGTGGCGTCCTACTGGATCGTAGCGTCCTAGTGGATCGTGACGTCCTAGTGGATCGTGGCTTCCTAGTGGGTCGTGGCGTCCTAGTGGATCGTGGCGTAGTAGTGGATCGTAGCGTAGTAGTGGATCGTAGCGTTCTAGTGGATAGTGCGTCCTAGTAGATCATAGCGTTTTAGTGGGTCGTGGCGTCGTATTGGATTGTGGCGTTTTAGTGGATCATGACATCCTATTGGATCGTGGCGTCTTAGTGGATCGTAGCGTCCTAGTGGATCGTAGCGTCCTAGTGGATCGTAGCGTCCTAGTGGATCGTGAGGTCCTAGTGGATCGTGGCGTCCTAGTGGGTCGTGGCGTCCTAGTGGATCGTGGCGTAGTAGTGGATCGTAGCGTAGTAGTGGATCGTAGCGTTCTAGTGGATAGTGGCGTCCTAGTAGATCATAGCGTTTTAGTGGGTCGTGGCGTCGTATTGGATTGTGGCGTTTTAGTGGATCATGACATCCTATTGGATCGTGGCGTCTTAGTGGATCGTAGCGTCCTAGTGGATCGTAGCGTCTTAGTGGATCATGGCGTCCTAGTGGATCGTAACGTCCTAGTGGATCGTGGCGTCCTAGTGGATCGTGGTGTCCTAGTGGATCGTGGCGTCCTAGTGGATCGTAGCGTCCTAGTGGATCTTGACGTCCTAGTGGATCGTGGCGTCCTAGTGGGTCGTGGCGTCCTAGTGCATCGTGGCGTAGTAGTGGATCGTAGCGTAGTAGTGGATCGTAGCGTTCTAGTGGATAGTGGCGTCCTAGTAGATCATAGCGTCTTAGTGGGTCGTGGCGTCGTATTGGATTGTGGCGTTTTAGTGGATCATGACATCCTATTGGATCGTGGCGTCTTAGTGGATCGTGGCGTCCTAGGGGATCGTGACGTCCTAGTGGATCGTGGCGTCCTAGTGGATCGTGGCGTCCTAGTGGGTCGTGGCGTCCTAGTGGATCGTGGCGTCCTAGTGGATCGTTGCGTCCTAGTGGATCGGGGCGTCCTAGTGGATCGTGGCGTCCTAGTGGATTGTAGCGTCCTAGTGGATCGTAGTGTCCTAGTGGATCGTGACGTCCTAGTGGATCGTAGCGTCCTAGTGGATCGTGGCGTCCTAGTGGATCGTGGCGTCCTAGTGGATCGTAGCATCCTAGTGGATCGTGACGTCCTAGTGGATCGTGGCGTCCTAGTGGGTCGTGGCGTCCTAGTGGATCGTGGCGTAGTAGTGGATCGTAGCGTAGTAGTGGATCGTAGCGTTCTAGTGGATAGTGGCGTCCTAGTACATCATAGCTTTTTAGTGGGTCGTGGCGTCGTATTGGATTGTGGCGTTTTAGTGGATCATGACATCCTATTGGATCGTGGCGTCTTAGTGGATCGTAGCGTCCTAGTGGATCGTAGCGTCCTAGTGGATCATGGCGTCCTAGTGGATCGTAGCGTCCTAGTGGATCGTGGCGTCCTAGTGGATCGTAGCGTCCTAGTGGATCGTGACGTCCTAGTGGATCGTGGCATCCTAGTGGGTCGTGGCGTCCTAGTGGATCGTGGCGTAGTAGTGGATCGTAGCGTAGTAGTGGATCGTAGCGTTCTAGTGGATAGTGGCGTCCTAGTAGATCATAGCGTTTTAGTGGGTCGTGGCGTCGTATTGGATTGTGGCGTTTTAGTGGATCATGACATCCTATTGGATCGTGGCGTCTTAGTGGATCGTAGCGTCCTAGTGGATCGTAGCGTCCTAGTGGATCATGGCGTCCTAGTGGATCGTAACGTCCTAGTGGATCGTGGCGTCCTAGTGGATCGTGGCGTCCTAGTGGATCGTGGCGTCCTAGTGGATCGTAGCGTCCTAGTGGATCTTGACGTCCTAGTGGATCGTGGCGTCCTAGTGGGTCGTGGCGTCCTAGTGGATCGTGGCGTAGTAGTGGATCGTAGCGTAGTAGTGGATCGTAGCGTTCTAGTGGATAGTTGGCGTCCTAGTAGATCATAGCGTTTTAGTGGGTCGTGGCGTCGTATTGGATTGTGGCGTTTTAGTGGATCATGACATCCTATTGGATCGTGGCGTCTTAGTGGATCGTAGCGTCCTAGTGGATCATGGCGTCCTAGTGGATCGTAACGTCCTAGTGGATCGTGGCGTCCTAGTGGATCGTAGAGTCCTAGTGGATAGTGGCGTTCTATTGGATCGTGGCGTTCTAGTGGATCGTGGCGTCCTAGTTGATCATGGCGTTCTATTGGATCGTGGCGTCCTGTTGGATCGTGTCCACACTAAAATATCGACTTCCAATCGGGATCTACTTGTACACACCTTTGTAAGCAGGAGGCTATGAGTTGTAGAAGGTATTAGGTAAGGGCTAAGGAAATAATGTGTTGATCCCCTGGTACTAGCAGTAGGGGCAAAATATTAATCACGTGGGTAGGATATTTTAGAATAAACTTAGTCATTTATCACAGCTCCATCCGGATTTCTAGTTAGACGGAACCGTTTTCTCTCAAAGTAAAAAAAGGAGATATTAGGCTACCATATGTAGTGATGACTCATACAGCGAGGTTGCTTTTCCAGCAAGCTCAACCACAACAGCCAGACAAGTATTTGGTATCTGTTCTCAATTTGCTCTGGTTTTACTTTAATCTTGATGCATGAAATTTAAATCTTAGAAATGCAGTTCCTTATATTTCACATTATGTTTCCACGTGTTTGCTACTTTCGCCTGAAACAAAAGCTCTCTATTCAGCGGGATTAAATTTATGCTCTCGTGGTTACGGTTTTGCGAGAAGCAATTGCTCGGTTTGGTGCTACTGTATGGAGATCTCAAGGCCTAACAGTCGGAATAGAAATTTCTGGGACCAAGTCCCGAGTTTGAGTGTCCGACGCCTTAAGTAAGACCACTCGAAAGTGGATAAAGTTCCGATTGCACTTCATGGAGAGAACCAATCAGATGAGGTATTTGGAAGAGCTGGAGTTCGGTAGGTTCTACTGGTCCCGAGTGCGTCAGGCTGGAGTATCGTCTCGTTCCACGGTCGGCCGGTCACCAGCCCAAGCCTTACAGTAGAGCCCTATTGGTAGACGTATCACCATGCCTCCCCGTCTCGTCTCTGGTGCTGAGGGATTCTGGAGATTAAGGTTGGGTTTGTGGGAAAATAGTTTTACATGGTACGCTCCCCAACATATGCGCCATCTTTTTGTTCTTACAGCGGAAGAACGCGAGCCTATGCCAATGTTTTTCATTTTTCACCATCTTGTATTATTCTTGAAAGTTTGACTACCATATGCAGCTCTCAAGAGGTCGCTATGCAACATTACCTGACGACACTCACGTACTCAGTCTAAAGGCCCAGTACTTAGTAAGCTAACGTAGAGTGGCTAGCAGTCCGATTGAACTACCTGGGCCGAACTGATCAGAAGGGATATTTTAGCTGTTCAGAAAGCAGGAATGTTTGGAAGGCTCTACTGCTCCCGATCAGCTCTCGTTGGGTAGCCATAAGTTTGAGGTTATATTCGCGTGGCCATTGTTAAGTAAGAGGCTGAGACATAGGCGCCGTTCTGGCAATATGTCAATCCCTTTCCTTGCTAAGCTCTGACGTAACGAAGTATGGAAAGTGTGAAGGAAATATTAATAAGTAAATATTAAACTTATTAACTTGGATATGAATGAAAAGTTTTTATTTATTGTTAGAATGAAGCCGTACGAAGTCAAGGTAGGCAACCTTGCCATACTTCCCTCTATTCGAATTACCAGGGGACTATAATGTCTTTCCCTTACCTAATTCCATTTCTCTTATCCTAAGAAGGTGTATTTTCAGGGGGCTCTTCAGGGGTTTAACTTTTCAAATATATTTCGCGAACGAACCTACTTTTATTGAAGTCTTACGGTTATGAAATATGTACTCATATATAACATAACTGCTATATTTATAAGATACTGTTATTCTACTATATACAGCAGAACTCCAACTATCAGAATCGATCGAGACCGTGCCCCATTTGGATAAACAAAATCCGGATAGTTGGGATTTTATCCACGAAAGGCTAAATTTTAATTAATTACGGCTTGTATGATATAAAAGGCAGAAGAACTATATTTTTTGTAAGCTTCTGAGATTTCAGTGGCGTAGCCAGAGGAGGCACATGCCAACTCCCAAACCAATTAATTTCAGCAAAAAATATTAATAAATAAAACAGCTCTAGTTTTTTAGCTAAACAGCTTTCTGACGACCCGACAATTGTGTAATTATGATTTCTAGAAATAAAAATGTTCAAAATTTCTCCAGGGAGGTTTCAACCCCTGAACCCCTGGGTCGTGCCCCTCCCAAATCTCCTGGCTACGGACATACATGATCCATGGTTTAAGATTATTCACAAAGAATCGAACTCGAAATCCTGTTTCCCATAGAATGTTGCAAAAACCACTTGAAAACGACGTCCTCTAATTCTTTGTTTGCTGCTGCCTTCTTAGATTTATTCCCTTGTAGAACTTTCACCATATCTCCTTAAAGGAACTTTACACGCCTTCAGAAGGCACCTTTTTCTTGCCTTCTGTGGGTGTTAAACCCCAACCACGCCCTCGTAGCCACCCCTGAGTCCATTGCATATTAATATGTAAACACTAAAAATATATTACAATGTCACAATAGTTTAGACAACTAAAACCTAACTATAGCCTAAGGCAGCATTATTGTGTAGAACAGGAAGTCGATATTAATATTCTGTATTCTTTCACATCCGGATCTTGAGACGTGGCGTAGGAACCGGAAGGGAGGAGTGACGTCACACTTGGTTACGTACGCCAAGACGGAAATACATTGGCCTAATTTTAACATTTTAGGTAATGCAAGAACGAATCAGCTGTTGCTTTACCCTAAACACTCTACTGCTGACAAATATTTGTAATTTCGAAATTGTAGTTTAGTATTTTTCAGTAATTCTTCTATTTCAGTCGTTATGTTTGATAGAAATGTTTGTGTGGCTTTAAGATTTAATATTTTGCATTCGTCTAATCCTAGTGAGTTTGTCATTTTGTCCCTAGTTACTGATTGTAGTAGCTCCTTCTAGAATGAATGTATTTAAGAAAAGATTTTTTCTAGTCCTAGCTATGTTTAATTAGGCTCCCTCCTCTTACAAAATATAGCCCCTTGAGAGTTTTTCATTTTTTTTTTTTTTTCAATGAACACCTCTATAGCGACGCCAACAACAACGTATTAAATGGTCACAAA
This sequence comes from Prosapia bicincta, assembly GCA_036971475.1. Classification (NCBI taxonomy): domain Eukaryota; kingdom Metazoa; phylum Arthropoda; class Insecta; order Hemiptera; family Cercopidae; genus Prosapia; species Prosapia bicincta. Next base: position 269,522,950 of record JBAIZL010000004.1, on the reverse strand, counting down.
CATACAATTTCGCGTGAGTATAATTTCCGTCAGGTTACGCCGAGTCACCTCAAAGTGAATTAAATGATAACATATGATTTCATTGAACAGCTGGTTTTATGTTTTAGGTTATGTTGTAGAACAGCTGCTTTAACGCGTAGGTTATGGTACATTACTTATTGAACATTGTTAAGGGAAAAGATTATTATTAAATAGTTTTGATAAGTTAATAAATAATTTATTAAAATTTTGATAAATCTAAATACAAATAATTCAATACAATAATAATAATAAGTTATTTAATTTTAATTCAATTTTTGAAATGAAAACATTCTTAGGCGCGTCTGATAACATATAGGTAATTTCTCATTACGCAAAATTAAATATTTTTCTCAATTCAAAATTTCTGTAGACCTGGTTATAAACGATTTCACTTCTGTCTTCACTCCCCCGAGTGGAACAACCAATTTTTTAAAATATTGTTCTTTAGTTTTAACATTTTTGTGTTTTTTTTACTAGTTTTAATTTTACGACGATTTTATACAATATATGCCGCCACTTCCAACGTTTCCCGATTTAGTTATGGCACTTGAAAATACATCCTAAACAAGAGGAAAATGTCTCAAATATTGTAAAAATTTGACAAATATACAAACATAACCTAAGTTTACAAAAAAACCCGTAAAACTTTTTAAATTCTACCTTTTTTAAAAAAACAGCACTACATTTATTATAAGTTGAATTATTTATAAGTATTTTACAATTAAGTATCAATATCCGATTAGGATGGGTTTATTTAGAAGACATTAGGTTTCTAGCTTAAACTAAACACTCGTAGGCCTATATATTATCATTATTACTCTTAAAATAATAATTGAATATTGTATAAAATAGTGTTATGTTTTATACACAAGCATTCCGTTTATACAATTTCGATTGTGATGGATGATGAAGATAATTTAGCAAATTTTATCCACTATTTACGATTTCAGGCATTTGCAATTACTTTCTTTTTCTTGAATTTTGTAGTCCATTACGTTCGGCGAATTTTAATTAATCACTTTAACATTAGTTTATGACTATCCTAACTTTAAATTTTGTAAATTTGTTAAACCTTACTGAGACAGAACGTTTTCGATTGCTGTGTGGCGATCTTCATCAGTGTCTTCTGCTTGGAGATATCGGGTCAAGCGGTGACGGTTTTAAAGGCAGGTTTCGATAGTATCAAAGAGTATGTGTGATCTGTATTGTGTTTGTTCGTTTAATATGTTTGTACTTTGTGTTTTTGTGTGTCTGTAAATTTCATATTGTTCTAGTGTGTTGAGATGTGGTCCTTTTTTGTTGATGTGTAGGATTTCTAGGTTTTGGTAAATGTATGTGTGTTTGTGCCCTGTTTCTTTTATGTGATTGTAAAATGTTGAGTTGGTGTTCTGTTTGTGTTCCTCGACTCTTTGTTTAAAGCTGCGACCTGTTTGTCCAATGTAGAATTTGTTACATTTGTCGCAGTTTAATTTGTATACGTCTGGTGCTGTTTGGAATGTATTTTTGAGTTGCAAATGTTAGAATAAAAAGAAATCAAAGTTGATACAGTCATTAACAATTATCGTAAGTATAGATTTGGAATATCCGCGCGCGCTCTTTTCGGCGCTGCTTTGTTCCAGCTTAAGTAGATAACAGCTGTAGTTTGATAACCTTTCTAATCAACTACTCACACTGGAAATGCATCACAAGATCCGTGACGTCATGAGACGAACAGATGATAACCTGTGCTGTAAATTACTTTGAGCGTGACCTCAGCGAATAACTAAGCAAATCTTTAAATGCGGTAAACAATAAACGTGAGAGTCTTCTAGGCGCCATTAAGGAAAAGCCTACATGCAGGGGAAGTACAGGATTCAATTGGAGGCTTCTCGGTAAGGTAATGATACAAAGATAAGCAGGAATGTCTTTATCACTTTTTCACGACAATATTCGTTTGCACAGATGCAACCAGTGGTGTAATTCTCTCCTAAATATAAATTCACTAAGCCTGTCCAGTTATCGACGCTTCAGTCTTAGCGTTTAGCAATGTATCACTTCACAAGACTCAAAGAGTCATTCAAAGAATCACAGAAAAAACTTATGTTTTGTAAAAATTTATAAAACTAATTATTATGATGTATATTTTTCTATATAAATACTAACTGTTACCCGGATTTTTTCAAATGTTCAAATCGACGTATTTCTTTTGTTTACCTTCGTGTTTTTTTCAATTCCTTCTAATAGCTCACATTCGCCTTATATATGTCTTGTTCAAATTTCCATATTTAATAAAACACATTTTATTCATTTTTTCAAGTTCAAATAATTTTTTTTTCAACTTGTAGTAGATGACACTTGATGTTAATACAGTTTTTTCAAATAATAACTCACTAATTAAATTAAATTAATTATTTTACATTGGAGAAAAACTTTTTACAAACGGGCCAAGGTATGCAATATAGTTATTTCTTCCATTTGGGTTAAAATAAGTGATAACATATGATTTCATAAAACAGCTGATTTTACGGTATAGGTTATCTGTTAGAACAGCTGTTTTAACGCATAGGTTATGTTACTTTATTTATGTAATTCGTAATTATTTAATTAAAAGTAACTGAAATAGAATTTTCCTTTGTTGACCCAAGTAGCAATTGACTTTAATTTTTTTTTCATATGTTTCAAATACAGACATGTTTGATCACATATTCGCAGTCCCAAAGGCTGTTATATTAATTGCGTTGTTTGTATTACTTTGTGGAGTTTGCAAAGCGTTAGAGTGCGTGTGTTTACTTTGCACACACGCACCCAGTGTTCATGCAACTGTTCTCGCTTTCGCTGAGCCACGGGAATGCCTATATCCAACTTCAGGAGCGGGGGACTCTGCGAGAAAGGCGTGTCCATATGATTTCACGTTTAAAAATAGCAAGATCTTCTAGGCTCCTGAAACGGTCCACGCTTCTGACCTCATTTCACAGAAAAGCATCAACAGATTGTTTATACGTGATGTGTACGAAACGATCAAACACTTTGTTTTGTTCTATAATATTTAGGCTATTTGAATTGCTATACAGCAAAGTGAATGAAAATAGATTTACTTTGTTAAAGACTATTTCCTGTACAATATGAACACCGTTGCAACGAATTCATTGTTGACATATTACATGTCTCGATGGACAATGCTTGCAACTCCGTTCACGAATGAGGACTTTAGGAAGTCTTTCGTTTTAGGAAACCCTAAAAAAAAAATTTTCAGAGTCAATAATCGGGTCAATAAAGAGGAACGATCGGGGAAGCAGTTTAATATTACATTTACTTTAAACTTTAATGGAGTCTAAACATTAGCTTTGTGTCGATTAGGGCTATCTGCATGAACCATTCATTTACTGTTCTTCACTGAGTTGAAAAAATTATCATATAAAGCCATGATGTAAGATAGCACTCGTATCGTAATTGTCGGAGCATATTGTATGTTCCGTAGTGTATTTGTATTCATGTATTTGTATACGGGAATAAAAGGAAATATGATTGAAGAAGTAATTTTCATAAGGCATTTCAAACACAAGAGAAATACAGTAATGTTGAGAAAGCTATAACTAGTTCTTTTTTCATTCAGCAAATGTCTTTGTTGGTATTCATGCGTTCTGTGTACCCTTCAGTGTCGGTTAAACTGTCATTAATCTTCTTGAGCCAAACGCCTTTCTTAGAATCTCTTACAGATCCTTTCTCTAGCTATTCTTGGTCTTCGTACCTAGTAGACTATGTCGGTATCTAACTCAGGTTTGGTGGCTAGGCCGAGATATATGCCTTTTTGCTTTTCCGATTTTTCTTTTTCTTTTTCTTAAATACTATTTTCGCTACAGTTTCTTTGTTCTTTCATTTCTTAGTTAATTATTTTTTGTAAATACTATTCTCGTGACGGTTTCTTTGTTCCTCAGCTTCTTCGTTCATTTTTTGTAAACACTATTTTCGTAACGGTTTCTTTGTCTATTATTTATTTTTGTAAATACTATTTTCATGACGGTTTCTTTGATATTCAGCTTCTTCGTTCTTTTTTTTGTAAACACTATTTTCGTTAGTGACTTTGTTCTTCAATTTCTTAGTTTATTACTTATTTGTAAATACTATTTTCATGACGGTTTCTTTTTCTTCAGCTTCTTTGTTAATTTTTTTGTAAACACTATTTTCATGACGGTTTCTTTGTTCTTCTACTTCTGCATTTATTATTATTTTTTAAACAATATTTTCGTTACAGCTTTTTTATTCTTCCGCTTCTTAGCCTTACGAAATGCGTTCCTCGTGATTTTGCTTTCTGTTATTTCTAGTTTTTTTGATTTTGTTCGACGTAAGTGATTCGACTTCAATAATAACCTAACATTTGGTATTATGAAGTGAAAATGAACGCTTTTTGTGAAGGATCTAGGTCAAATGAAAGTTTCCTTGTGTTATCTACCCGCCCCCATTCAGACATTTACTAATGCATAACGCAGTGTTATAGCAATAAAATTAACTTAATATTTTCATTTTCTCTGTTCTTCACACGTTTAGGTTAAAACATTTTATGACCCAGTTAGTTTGCAATTATGCTTAACTGAGTTGTAATTCGTTCTCAAGTTACATTGTTAGCTTTTAAGTCACGAGGTTGCAGTGTATTTCTATAGATAAAAAAAAACAAAAAAGTTCAGTCACCCTGTCCCCGTTGAATTAAAAAACAGTTGTAAACCATACCACATTCTGCCTGCTTAAAAAAAAATCAACTTCCCTTCACGATTTTTTTTGTCAGTCAATTACCAACAGACCTGAATCGCCAAACAAGTGATATGAATGTCGCAAACCTAAAATATTTGGCGGGTTTTATATTTGGCAAACCTAAATATTTGTTTTACTGGTTAAAACGTCACTAAAAGTAACTTTACTTTAGGAACACAAGTGTAACTTTATAAGCAATAATTTCTACAAATCTTAACTGTAAAAAGCTGTAGCTATATTACAAATAGCTGCAACGTATCCGGTTAGGTTAGTTTTGGCTTTAAAAAATATTTCCTGGCAATCTGTAGGAGGCCGTGACTTTCACTTGCCTGGGTAGAGTAGTAACAACCAGTGACGGCAGGCTGCATAGCTGCGCAACCCCCAAACCAGAGATCAATAGAAAGAAAATATAATAAATAAATTTATTTATTATGTAAGAATTATGTAGATTATTATGAGTGATTATTAATCATTTAACATGATCCATCATAATAAGTAATTAAAAAATTTCAGAACCGCAGCGACCGTGTGACCGCTCAGTCACAGACACTCTCGTTCGGCCTGGTTGCAGGGATACTTGCAACACCCAGTGATGTCACTCCTAATGGAGATAAAATATTGGACGGTTCAGACAGACTGAAATTGCTAGGCAGCTCCGTACGGTTCCTTAGGTTGCAGAGGGGCTGCAACCTCGGGAATGTTCGGTTAAGATCGGCTCCTTCTGAAGAGACGCATCTCCGCTCCGAGTTTGTTGACATTCACAGTTGAGAATGTATTGCGATTGATTTGTTATAAATAAACCCATGACTTGAGATTCGGTGTCTTAAACATAAAAATAAAGTGAAAATGAAAATATATTTCCTTCAATAGAATAAATCACTAAGTATTTAGCAGAATATCTATTTTCCCTATAACAGCTCTTTAAGTTTTCATGACTACTATTTCTTTGTCTTAAAAAAACCTAACACTTTACGGCCTGCGACCAGGCACCAGCCGCCACTGCTAACAACGTAGCTATACCCAATGTTGGTACGTAGGTAGCTTGGCTTAGAAAACTTATTTTATTTTTTTGTTAGCAAAATATGTTCTAATACACTTTGTAGCTATTTACAAAAGACCTGTAGCTCAATGTTTTATACTGAATTATTGAGTTTATAATGATTCTCGTGTGTAAAGTGAGGTTATGTTTGTATTTCTTCAAATGTCAACGACTATTTCTGGTTTGCCATATTAACATTCACTTGTTTCCAGTTTAAAATGTGACGCATTTGTGAAAACGAAATCAATCTGGTTGGCCCGGCAAATTCTTCGGACTACCGAGTATAGGCCTAATATACCGTTTAGATTGGAAAGTCGAGATATTATTATCTTTCCAATAGGTCGAAAAGTAAAGGCAAAGTATTTAGACACTGAACTGTTTACGTTGTTAAGTTTACCACGAAATTAAGTAATTTTCATCAGGGTTGGAGGTGGTTTTACGAAGGAATGTAGGAAGAAATCGTTTAACGGAGTAATACACGATTAGAAGGGAACCAAGAACATGAAAGAAATTTTTATTTATCACTAGCTGTACCCTGCCACGCTTTACTGTGGTTCATTGCGGCTAGATGGGTGAGAAATAAGGAATAAAACAAAGCATACGTTTCATAAAAGTTTAAGTTTGCAATACTTCAGAGGCTAAGCCAATAAAGAGCTAAGACTACATAATTTTATAATCTAACTGTTCCCAGAATATCTGAAAAAATGTTTCCCCAGTTCCTTCTAGCGTCCATGAAGTTACCTTCAATTCCGTCATTTATCAATTGCATTATGCAATCATAAATTCTCTTATGTTCACGCGTTAATTTGGGAATGCTTGATTGGACATATATATGGAGATCACCGATGTTGTCACTCTGTTCACGGCGCAAATCCATATCAAATAAAGCAGTCGCAGCTCGGGTGGTGCTAGCATTCCCAAATAACCTGGCACTTACAGTTACTAAGTATTCTATTTACGATTTGGCGACCGGCGCAGCTCGATCACAACACGATCACACAAAAGTACCTCGATTAAGGTGAATATTGAATCCAGATTGTATAATTATCTGAATGGGATGCAAGTGGATTGTTTTTGTTAATAAACAATGTAACACGGAACAGCTGATGTTTCACATGTGACTGAGGTTGTCCTTAGCTCTAGCATGGTGAGCCTTCACTCTTGCGGTAGATAGCGCGGTAGCTGGCGTGACCGTTCCATATGCAGTTTCCTCGCGGTCGTGGGTAAGCTACGGACGCAAAAATAGATAAAAACAATATAATCTCTGAAACGGGTTGTATGTTGTATCAAAATTTTACCCCAATAGATGCAGGACTTTTTGGGTTTTTGAAGCGTACACAAGCCATCGTAACATTGTTATGTATGAAGATTGTACATTTTATAGATGGTCAAAACCTTGTGACAAGTAACTAAAGCCAATCTGTGAGTAGCCTACGCGTTGACCGTGAGTAGCCTACTTCAGAGGCATATAGGCTAACTTTTACCAAAGGCTGTGTATATGCAATGAATGTTGTATACACAGTTCCAGGTCCTTGTATCAAAAGGGTTAAAGCAGGTAAATGATCGAAATTTATTTTTATTTGATTGGCTTTGACGGCATCTGTTATAGAAATGTAGCTGTGGGGGAGAATATAAGATGGTAAAGTATTCGGGCTGATATTAAGTCAGTTTGAACACCTTTTAACTGTACTAATATTTCTAGATTCTAGAACCTATGTCAACGCCTAACTGGAGCAAATAAACAGCGCCTACAATCGATGCGGTCGTCCCTGCCAAACCAAATGTTTGTAAGGGTTGCGTTTTTAGTTTTTAAGGTGTCAATGCAAAGAAATGCACAAGTCTGTAACTTTTTCATCGTTAAATGTACCTAAAAATTATTTATCAATAAGTTGTTATTGATTGTTTGCAAGATCAATTGGTGAAAAAAGGTTTTTAAAATACATCAGAACTTCAATTATCCGAATTGCGTTTAGATTTTCAGAAAAAATGACAGAAAAATTCTCAGTAATAAAAAATATCCGCAGAAAATGCTGCGATTCCCAAAATAATGGTTCTGCATAAATGTGCTATTGGCATTTTCTCCGCGAAGCTAATGTAGGCGTGTAAACATTATTTGAGTGCGAGTCACCGTCTCCGTGCAGTCCTGTATGTTGGTTGTCGTCCGTCGCCAGGTGCCCGTCCCGTCTGTTATTCCTTTAGATTAGTCAGTCAGTGTGTCGCATCTGTCCGTTGTTTTGTTTGAGTGCGTTTCTTCGTACACAATGGCTTCTAAAATAGAACGAGTTGTCTTAGCGTTAATGAATAAACTAATTATAGACCAATCAAATAAATGAGTTACAGGTAGACAATGGGCTGAGATGACAATATTGCCAAATTTCCCATTGCACATGTCTTTAGCCGTCTTTTTTAATTTCTCGTTCAAGAGGTGTAAATATGGGAACAGTAACGGTTGGCCATTTATCCTACTTTACAGTATTTCCAAATTCTTTTTTAATTTTGATAGTACTATAGAAAAATAATATTGTTAATGCAGTTAGAAGTAGTTTTAGTTTAGCCAACCTCGTATTAAATTTAGTAGTTTTATTGAGGTTATCTTACAAACACGCCCTCTATAAAGTCAGTATTTCCTTTAACAATATAAAAATTGTGTATAACAGTCAACAAGTGACTCTGAAAGCGAGAGTTGTTTCTGGAATTGATCGGTAAACTTACGAATGACTCAGCAGTGGAGACGGCGGCAGGCATGCTCTGTTATCACAGACATTAACGTGGGGGGGGATTTTGTTTTCACTTGTCACTTCTGTACACTGTGTTATGTGTTATTGTATTAGCAGGCTTTGCCGAGAGTACAGCATTCGCCATGGTAAATATAAAGATTCATTATGCTAAATATATTCCAAAATGTAACCAAAAAAATGTTTACTAAGTCTTAATGTAAATGGTATCAGATTTATTTTTCAAGTTAAACATAACTGCAGTTAAATCTATTTAGGTTTATTGAAGTTTGTGCATGGTTTCTTGTAGTGTTGCATTTACTGTAATAAACCGTTGCACTGTGATTAAATTTGGGCTTCAAAAACTTCTGATTCCATGGCTTTTTTGCAAAACATTGCTAAATTGGCGATCTTCAAATAAATTAGTTTGTGGTTGTTGTTTTCTGAAATGATAAATGTACATTGTATGTATATTATTTTCTAATGAAACACAATTACTGGAAACTATTATGGGGTTAGAATTCATTATATAGGCTTGTTTTATTCTGAAGCAAAATGAAATAACCACTGTTCAACTGAAATTCTACCTATATCATCGTATATGAACTGTGTAACATAAACCTAAATAATTGTTTTGTGTATGTGTGTGTGTGTGTCTGTGCGTGTGTGTGTCTGTCTGTGCGTGTGTGTGTGTGTTTAAATATTTAATTTGAAATGTTGACTGTTTTTTATCAATAACTATACATTTCATCATCGAGATTGTTTAAATTACAATATCTTGAAGGTTTTATTTAAATTTAACAGTATTGCAATTTTTTAGAGTCTGTTATAAAATAGCTAGACAAGGCTCTAAAAATGTCAAAGGCTATAAAATGTCAATAGCCTGAGATTGCCAAAAATTGCAAGCTAACTTATTGTAATTTTCACATTCTTGCTGTTGCTATATCAACACACACACACACACACACACACACACACACACACACACACACACACACACACACACACACACACACACACACACACACACACACACACACACACACACACACACACAAACACACACACACACACACACACACACAAATATACAGAATTTTTACTGGAATGCTTATTTTTGTTTGTTATGAAAGACTTGGTTATATGGCATTTGTCCAAAAACTGTTTACTCAACAGGGAAATAGGTTAGCTATTCCATTCTTATGCCAACAGTTACTAATAAAACCTGCTGAAAAATAAGTGTAACATCATTCTCTTAAATATCTTTGTTATGTAGTGAAATAAAATATATAATATTATGGGAAATATAACAGTGAAATATTAAGATTTTCTGTAGCAGTACAGCTGTTTAAAATTATACAACAATACTTTAACCTACAATAGAAATATATAGAGCAAATCTATTTTTTTATTTACCCTGAATAAAAATTACATTTTTATAACTAAAAAAAGGGGCTAGTTAATTTCAAAGTACTTGTATTTATTCTCATATTAAAAATTTTATACCAGTGAACCATATCCTCTGACTTGTAATTATAATTTAAACAAAATGTTTGCTAGTATTCTTGCATTGATGTAAAATGTTTATAAAATTTCATAACAACAACATTTTATTTGCAAATTAGTTTCTTTAAAAATTAACTAATTATTTCAAATCTGAATAAATTAACATTGTTTATTTATTCGTTACTCAGTGATATTGGTTTTAAGCCTTTGGGAAAGATTTAAAAAAACATGTTGCTAATGTTTGAGTTGCCAAAATAGGGAAACAGAAACAGTAGTATGGATTTCTTTTTCAATTCCTTCTATTAGATCACACTCTCTTTACACATATGTTGTTCAAAATTTCAATCGTTCAATTGTTAATACAAGACTTTTTATTCATACATTCAAGTTCAAATAATCTTTTTAAACTTGTAGTGGATCACACATAATCTTAATAGAGTCACAAATTAATTAAATTTAATGATTTAATTTTAGTGTTATATGGGAGAAAAACTTTTCACAAAAGAGCCAATGTATGCAATATAGTTATTTCGTCCTATTTGGCTTAAAATAAGCGATAACATATGATTTCATAAAACAGCTGATTTTATGTTATAGGGTATGTGGTAGAACAGCTGTTTTAACACATAGGTTATATTAATTAATTTATATTAATTGTAATTTTTAATAAAAATTAACTAAAATACAATTTTTGTACTGACCTAAGTAGGAATGTATTTAATAAATTCTTTTGTTTATATTACTTGTTATAGAATAATTTTGCATTTATTGATTTTGAAATCCTCTGATTCAAAAAATATATCTGGAGGAGAGAGAAAAACATACCTGTTCCACATATTTTCTTCTGCTCAGCCCTTTTAGTTCATAAAATATTACAATTATTGGATTTTTGTGTATGTTTTGCTACGGTGTGAAGTTATCTGTTTTTACATATCATAGATTTATACATAACTACCAGAGTACTCTTTCTTCATACGGGGTTGACATATACTGTATTTGTATTGATTTAATTTGTATTTGGGTTGAATTTAATTTACTGAAATTAAATCCTAGTAAATATATCAAACTATAGTTTATAAACTTACCGATTATTGTCTTATAAAACCAAGAGAAGTAAAAGTTTCTGCTTGTAACATGACATTTGTAAAATATAACTAACCTTGAAAGATGAATAACAACAAACATTTACTATCACCTGTTTAATTCTGTTTACAGGTGACTAGAAATACATTTACAATCAGTTGATTAAGCCAAGTAGGCCCTATATAATTGAGTTAGGTAATTAAGTATTAAGGGAGTTTTCAAAGCCAGTGGGGTGGTGCCCTGATGGAATTTCTAAATTAAAATAGGCCTACATGTTAACCAGGAACCATAAGAATTTCAATATAAAATTTCAGCTCAATATGTTCAGTAGTTTTTCCCTGATTGAATAACACACAAACAGACCGACACCATTAGATTTTTATATACTAGTATAGATGGGAATACCGATAGGATTAAGATAAATTAGTAAATGTTTTTGGTTTGGAATATGGAGAAGGATTTCATCACGTGAGTAAAGTTACATACCTAAAGTAGACCTACTTTTGGAAATGTAGGAAGGTGTCAGGAAGAAGAAAGAAAGGCAAAGATAGGTGGAATAAAGTTGGGCTAAGGAATGAGTGTAACAAATAACAGGTACTGTCACCCGGCCCCGAGAAGAGCCCAGGTGTAGAAATGAAAAACACTCGGTTTTCAGTTCTACGCGTGGTAGTCTTTTAGTAATATAAGTATTTACAGATAGGTAAAAGTACTAATTTTAACAAGAAAAGGTGTACAAAATAAATTATATGTGATCCTATATCTGCTTTGTAATTTTCTGTTAATCTGATGTTTTGTGTTGAAAATGTTTTTGGGGATGACCTTATCCTTTTCACCTGCCTAGGGTCAGGGTTTTTCTCGTGTGCCGGTGACAGTACCTGGAGTAGGGAGACATTTGAACATCAAGACCAGGACCATTTACTTGAAATAAACCTGGTGTCAAAGAGAAAGCACCTACCAGCTCCCCTTCACTGTTAATAGAATACTAAAATAAATCAGGAAATATTTTAAGCCTGTTGCTCTCCTGTTCTAAATAATAACTCATTGTCTGAAGGTCTAGAATTACCTCCATCACCAACAAGACTTTACAAAATTAATAAGGAGTGAATATAATCATTTCTTTTAACATTTCTGAAGCATCGAGGTCCTATGAAACTAAGTTTTGCTTAAGCAAGCTATATTTTAGACTGTGACATCATCTTTTCTATCCTGGGCTGGCTATAAATAAAGCAGCAGAATATCGACTTATGTCTTACTCTGTCACAAATTTTTCTATTGGAGAAGTTCAATATTAATTTTTTCCCGTGACTTGTATAAGGCATATGTTTTACTGCATTTAGAACAATTTTGTGCTTTCAAGTATATTTTGTGCCCAACCAATTTTCTGAAAAATTCCATTTACTGTGCCTTCAACATTCTTTCATCATACGATACATAATTTTATCCATGGCTACTTTACCCATTTGTTTTTGTTTCTTCCATTTATTGTTTTATAGCTTCTTATAAAGATTTCTTTACAGACAATGTTCTACTGAATTTCTTTTACTCTTCTTATTTAGTTACAGTAATTTTTATTTCTTACACAACTCCATTGTTAAATTTATCCACTTACTCAATTCCATCCATACATTTACATGTCTCTACATTATATCCTAGTAATGTGTAAAATACAATGTTACATTATTTTATCTTAATTCCTTCTTCTAAACTCCACACAGAAAATTTCTTTTTTTATTAAGGGTTTCTTTTCTCCAACCTATCTTAATTTTTGTTTAGTGATTGTAGTTCTGGTTTTTAATTACATGATATTAGGACATGTCCACTTATTGAAATCTTTTATTTTGCGTAAATAACCACCTTTTCTATTGGATTATGTATGGCCTTACATTTTATTAAATTTCTTATTTTTACTTCAATTACTTCCTTGTTATAAACACACTTATTGTAACTTCTTTAGGATTTTATTTAGAATGTTTCGAGTTTTCTTTATAAGAACCATTTACGCAGGAACCCTTCTCATAAATGCATTACATTTATTTACTGAGTATCCATATATATAATTTTGTAAACCAAATTTTGACATAAAAATTGTGGGAGCTTGGAAGTACGTACAGAGATGGGAGATGACTCAAAGACATTGACACAAAAGAGCGGGGGAAAATATAAGTTTTCTCAGTTTACAATACTTATAGGGTTTTGAGAAACTTAAAGTTACCAAAAATCTTCATAAGAAATACGTTGCAATGAAAAACAGGGGAGTATGATTTTTAAATATTTCAGCTGAGAAACAGCTGTACAAATATTATATTAAAAACAGCTGAGTACAAATATAACAGTATTAAAGATTAATTAGATGTATAAACTTGAGATCAGGTTTAGTTAATGGAGGACGTTTTATTGTGATAGATATGTTTGACGAAGTGTATTAAATTAGAAATAATCACTGGTTCTGGAAAAGGAAACATCATATTTTTACCAATAATTAAATTAATATCAGCAGATCCTAACATGCCATTTCAAACAAAAAGGAATCAATTTCCTGTAAGACTTACAATTTCAATAACTATAAGTAAGGCTTCAATTGACTAAACCTGTTTTTACACATGATCAACTTTATGTTGCATTAAGTCGAGTAAAATCTCAAGATGGATTAAAGATCCATATTGATAACACGATTGGTTAAAAATTCAAATTGAAAACACATTTTCAAAAAATATAGTTTATGAGGAAATTTTGTTATGAAAAATTTGAATTATATTAAATTAATTTGTATTTAAAAATTAAATTATTATACAAAAGATTAAAATTTGTTTCAATGTGAATACATTGAATACGTTTTTTGCCCCTACAAGCCTCTAGTATTAATACAGTTCTATTTTTAAACAAAGGAACTTGCTTAATAATTTTAGCAGTTTACCCCGCATTGTTTATTGTAGAGCCACACCTGTATGTCATACAAAGGGAATCTGAGGAGATAATTATCTGTAGTCATTACATTTCTTCCTTTACTCAAAGGTATATTCAATTAGTTGTGGAGTTTCGCTAGTTCTCTGATGTTTTGTAAAACCTGTTAAATTTTAATTTTGTAGTGCTTTAACTTCAGTTCACATTGGCTTAATCAATTTTATCTTTTTATAAAAACCCTTAGAAGACTAACTCCTTGTAGGGGTCAAGTATATCTTCTAAATCAGTAGGTAAACAATTCAATCATTAAATGAACCCTGTTCCTTCTGTGGTGCAGTGTAAACTGTTAGAGACTACACCACTTGTTAACAAGTTAGGCCAACTTTACTTTGGAAAACTGTAGTGGTATGTTATATACTTGAAAATAACCTACTTGATACTTTGTAGCTATATTGTAATGTTTTAGTACAAGTTAGTGTTCTGTTTTATAGAAAAGGGCCTAGATTTTATAAAGTTTCTTGTGTTTGTTGAAAACATTAAATTTTTGTGGCATCAGCACTTGGTTCTATTATTTTTTATTTATTTTGGGAGGATTTTCTACATACAGGTATTATTTAATTGCAAAGGTAATCACCTAGGCGAACCGATAATTAACATATTTTTAATAAAGACTCTATGGAAAAGGACTTGTGACAGCCGCACCCAATTAAATTTCAAAATACGTGTAATACTCAATAAACAGAATAACTTGAAAGTAATTTTTATAGAATTGAATGGAGTGAAAAAAAAAAGAATAATGAATCACATGAACAGCACAAGAAATGGTTGCCACTTTTTCGGTTGGACATCTACACAGGATTTAAAAATATGCTTCTTTTTAGTGTACATCATGCAAAAGAAATTTCAGATTTAAAGATGTTAAACAACTGAAATATAAACTATATAGTAAAGAATTGCATTAAAAAGAGGTTTGTAGCACTCTATACCCTAAATATACCTAGATGAAGCTAAAAGATAGTAATAAACATTGTATGTGTTTCGTTTTCTTGTTGAGGGTTTGCAATAATTTTCTATTCTAATTAAAGTTGATGCATTATTTTTGATGGATATTTATAAAAATTAGGCTTAATTACATTTGAATAAATTTAAAGAACTACAAATTCAAGTTTCTTCACACAGATCTTTATATCACAAAGTTTACTGCAAAGACATTCACTGTGCACAATGTTTACTAAGCTTCTAGGCTTGAATACAAAAGTTCATAAAATAAGTTCAAAATGTAGTATTAAGTAACACTTAATTATTATAAATAAAGAGTTATAAAAAAACTTATTTTAATTAGTTTAGAAAATGAAATGGCTAAAGTAGAAATAGTAATAATGATATTTGTCTGCAGATGTCGCATACAGTAACTGTAACCAGAACTACCACTTCAACAACAACTTCTGCAATTATCCTTAACACAGGATACTGCAAAACACTGCCTGGACTTTTAAAAATATTGCAAGTGGTAAGTATTATCATTTGATTTATTAAAAATTCAGCTACGTTTCAGCAATACTTTTTTCTTTAATTTTATAGTCCATTACGTTTGGTGAATCTTATTAATCACTTAAACAATAGTTTATGACCATCCGAACTTTGCAAAGTTCGGATAGTCATAAACTACTGTTTACGTGATTAATAAGATTCACTGAACGTAATGGACTATAAAATTCAAGAATTCAACTCAGCAAGACAGGCTGCAGTCCAAGAATACAGGAATACGGTTTTGAATCAAAGTTCGGATATTCATAAACTATTGTTTAAGTGATTAATACTTTTTTTAACTAAAAAAAAAAAAATGATTAAAATTTAAGTGATTACAAAGACAATTTTTAGAATGATTATTACTAATACGACTTTTCACGGACTTAAATAATTAAAATATAAGCACATATAATTTGTAAAATTGTACAAGTTTTGTATACCATTATGGTGGTCATGTTTTAGTTACAAAACCATCCCTTAAATGGTTATCCACTGTGGCTTGAAAAATATTTTCAAATTCTATTGTATAATAACGTTATAATTTTTACATAAAAACTTTGAGTCTAATAAAGTTACATAAAAGGTATTTAACTTTTTATTGTTTGTAATAATTTATGTATCAAAAACTTGTGCCTGATATATTGTATTTATTGTTTACTATAGTTATACATAGATTATTTTCAGTTAAAAAGATTTCTGTTGAAATAAAAATTAAAATTTTAACTCTTTTAGCTTTTTGGTAGAAGAGTAGAGTTGCCCCCACTCCTGAAGCTACTGGTCAGGACACAAAGCAGAGGATGATATTGAAGTATGAGTACAGTAGAACCTCGATAATTCAGACTAACTGAGAACATGGCTCATCCGAGATATCAAAAATCCGTGTTAGCCGGACACTAAAAAAAAATTGAAGGAAAACATTGTAATTACAGAGGAACTCCATTATATTTATCAAAGAAAGAGTATTATGCACAGTATATGAAAGTACATATTGTATATACAGTTAAACTCATTGCAATTTATTTCTCGGTAAACAAAGCTGTCATTTTCGCTGTTTAATTTTGTGAACCGCTTTGATGCTGTGAGATCCTGTAGTCTTTTCAACATGAGAAGTTCAAAACATTACGTTCATTATTTTCTTTATCTGTAGTTCTAAGAAGTTTTTATTGTTGTGTTAGACTTTTTATGTACTCGTATGTTCTGTACTTATTTGATATTTGTTATTTATTAATCACTTTAACATTTAGTTGATGACTATCCGAACTTTAAATTTTATAAATTTGTAAAAACTTACTGAGACAGAACGTTTTAGGTTGCTATGTGGCGACCTTCATCAGTGTTTTATTTATTGTTTTTTTATTCTACTTCAAAATCATCCGAGTTAATGGAGTTCAACTTATCAAGATTCTATTGTATGATGAAATAGGGTTTGAAAATTCTGTCGAATTAAATTTACTAAGGCAGGTAAATTTAAGATTTGAATTTGGTGAAAATTCAGGTCTAAATGTTACAGTAATTTATAGGAAGCTGTGTATAATATGAAAAAAAAAGTACTATAATGAGAAAGTATTATGCAACTTGGGTAGTAATTATATCTGACTTTTGTAAGATAATAAAGTTTTCATTTGTGACAGTTAATGTAAGAAATTCTAGAGTAGGCCTTAAACTATTGAGTTAGAGTAGAATGTTAGTTGCCTTTAATGAATGAGAATTAGATAGCCCTAGTTATAAACTTACACTATTGTAGTACATGGGCATCATCCCACACCTTCTTAATAGTTTTAAGTGGTGCTACTCCTGCCAGTATCATGCAGAATATGTAGGTCACATAAATGTGCATACATTGGAGTGCATTAGCAATTACTGGAGTTCAGCAAGTCCAACTTCCGCTTAGATGTCTCATTGAGTGGAATAGGTCGTTTTAAATTTTGGTATTTATTAGGACTTTTGGAGCTATGTACTAATAATAAAATTTTATTAGTTGAAAGCAAGCTTGAAGCACAGATCCTGGGAAGTCTTGGTAAATGATACATTAATGATGAAAATACCCTTTGTTTTCTATCCATATTCACACGTTCAGCATGGCATGCTCTGGGTTCCCTTGGGAGGCACTTAAAGCATGCCGGTGCGCTCCCCTGTTCCCTTCTGAGAGACGAGGAGCGCATCAGTATGCTCACTCCCAGTCTAGTTAAAACTCCTCTAGTTTCGAAAAGTGTTTGGGAAAAGGTTTGATTTTCATGTCAGTGCTTCAGAAGTGTTTGGAGAACATTGTGCCTTAGTCGTTTTGAAATCCCAAGTTGAGAGAGCTGGTTGTCCGTTTTCTAATATGTTTGGTATATATGTTTTTTTCATCCTTGAATGGTTAGTTTGTCAAAAGTGTTTCATAATATAATCTCCTTAAATAAATAATCATTCCATTACCATAGATATCTGAATTCATAGAAATTCAGGCATCTGTAAGTACTTTAGAAGTTTTTTTTAAGATTAAAAAAAAATTTCAATACTAATTCCACATTCTAAGGTGGATATTTAAAACTTTCTAAATTTGTCATAAAACATCATTGGGCCATCAAGAATATCAGTATTATTTAGGAATAATTTCTGCGTAGGTATTTTTGAGTCAAAGATTAATTTTTCTTGTTTTGCTTTCCTAACAAACCTAGCTAACATTCAAGTTATATATTATAATGAAAGACGTCCTGTTTCTACACCAAGGATATGTTCCACCTAAACATTTTTGTTTATTTCTAGTTTTACGTAGTACATTAATAATTTTGTTGACAGATCATCCCAACACAACTGACAATTCCTTCACAGAAACGTTTTTAAAGAAATCTTCTCATCTTGTGAAACTTTTACAGCTTCTACTCTCTCCTAGTCTCATTAGGTTTTCATAGTTTATTTCCTGTTTGTTTCCATCAATGAATCAGTTTGAATTTGAATAATTTGCTGCTACTGTATTTTAAATGTATCAATCACAAATAGATAATGTATTGGAATTATTACAATTATGTCCAACGAAAATCTATAATTATTTTGAAATAAGTTTGGAGTTGGCAATCAACCAATAAGCCATTAAATGAGTACATGGGAATGATGTTTAAAAAAGGAACTCTTACTGCTATTTAAAAATCATAAGATAAACAACTCTTAGTTATACAAATTCATCTTAAAAGAAATCCAAGGATTCTGAAGTATGAGTTTTTGAAAATGAAACAAAGATCAATATTTACAGAAGTTGAGTCATTTAGTGTTTAATGATAATTTTAACTGATGCTTTGCTTGGAGGTCATTATGTCGAACAAAAATATCACTAAGTTTGTTCTTATTTATGTTTATAATTTTCTTAAGTAAAATAAGTTTATTTTAAATGAATGCTATATACATATAATTATTTTAAAAAATAATAATCAATAAGAATATATAGCAGGCTACAATAAAAGGAATTTTATGGAGGCAGTAAAGGGAAATATATGACTAAATGACTACATCTAACCTGAGGGAATACGATCTTGACAAGCATATGATAGATATTTTTATAATATTTTGGAATCAGTGATATTCTGAAATGGTAGTACCATACTTTACTTCTGATTAAATTATCAAATTAAATTATTCACACTTACTAAATATAGAGAAAATGGCAATCTTGTATGGCAAGTATTACAGGATACCTGATAATAATTATGCTACTGGGATTAGATGATTAGATGATGCCTTATTAGTGGATGTCACTTTTATAGCAGTCTCCTATTTAATATGTACAAATAGATTTCTGTATGTATGTTGCTTTCATGTAGAAAAGATGACTGTTAGTGAAAATAGCAGAACAATTTGGCAAGTGATACCAAAAGTTTGATTTTAATTATTCTACAGACCTGAAATGAAGGTGGCTAACATTTGGAGCAGAACAACATCTTAGGGTGAACATGAAATCAATTACTTCGACAGTAGAATGCATATATTATAAAGCATATAGTATTATCTCTTTCTATCTTATATATACCGTTAATGGGGATATATCAGAGCTGGGGATATATACTAGAAATATTAGCATGTAAGACAAAAGCGTGGAAACATTTTTATCATTTGAAACAAAAATAAATCAAATATTGATGAAAAATACATTTATTTTTAGATATTTGCATTAGTAATGTAATTTCAATTAGTGTATTATATACTATAATGAAAAAGAATTAATCTCTTTAAAATTTAAATTCCAAAATATTTCTTCTGAAGTTTCTTGATGTAATCATCTTGAATTCACTGATTAAACTAATTTTACACTACTTAACTAAGTGAATACGTAATTGCTTACTTGCTGATGCATTTTAAAAGGATCGTTCCTTTTTCGAAACTAACCTTCTACACGTATTCACTTAGTTAAGTAGTGTAAAATTAGAGTAATTTCTACTGAGTCCTGCAAAGGCATCACTTCAAAACAAATGTTTTTACTTTTTGCTAGATGTCTATTAATCATTCAGGGCATTGTGTTTTATATTTATAGGTAAATATATTTTTTTATTATTATTTAAATATATTTTAATTAATTAGTTTTATTAAGGAACACAGAAAAAAAATATGAAAATCATGCATTGCTAACGAAGTAGCCAATAAAATTGAATTAAAATGAAAACTATTCCGTTTGTATTGACTTTATTAACATTATTTTTTCGAGAATAAAATTCTCTATAAATTTTATTGAACATTTTTCTTTGTTTATTGG
The DNA here is from genome assembly GCA_036971475.1 of Prosapia bicincta. Taxonomy (NCBI): domain Eukaryota; kingdom Metazoa; phylum Arthropoda; class Insecta; order Hemiptera; family Cercopidae; genus Prosapia; species Prosapia bicincta. The sequence goes on along the minus strand of JBAIZL010000004.1, from coordinate 269,502,708 downwards.
CAATTTAACATTGGCAACTTCAATTGGAGTTATAGTAGTCCAAATGCAAAAAAGGTGATACAAAAAGTGTAAAGGCCTTAACCTCTATTATTTTACTTCAATTTTATCCCAAACTATTGAAGATAGAGCTCTGGGGCAGGTGTTATTACAATTTGTCAGCTCGTTTTACATAAAACATATCTAGTTTACAAACTCAATTAACGCCCTAAAAATTTCCGTGTGAGTTAATTTCACTGGGGGAGTTGAACTTTAGGCGAAATCTTTGATCCTGTATAACTCGAGAACGAAGCATTTCCAGACCCATGTTTATATGAACTTTTTTTATTATTTTGATGAGAGGAGTAAGCTTGTACATTATGGCAGATTCCTCTTGAAACACCTTGTATTAAATGATGTCTGAGTTCCAAACAGGGTTCACCTGGAATAGAAATCAGTCGTGAATAGGGCTCACATTCTGAAATGGCATATATGAGCCATTGCAGCGTACAAAATATATGTATATTCTACAAGTTGGAAAGGTGTTAATAGAAATATAACAATGGGTTTTATATTAATTTGTAAAATATTAATTATTTAATTTTACAAAACATAAATTATTTTATTTTGATCTTACATTTATAATAACGAGAGAGACATTATTTATTAGGTTATATAAAATAATTTATGTTTATTGTTTATTTTTAGAGAACAATTGTAATGAATAAATGAAAATTTAATGTTTTCTCTTGGATTTGAAACTAATTTGCTTTGAGTTAAAAATAGAACCCATTTGGATTTGGAAATAGTTTTTAATTTCATATATATATAATTTTTGTTTTTATACATAATTACTTTGTTTAGATTGGTGGAGTTATTTGCATTGGAATAATCCAGTATTACAAAGCCAAATACAACCGAACTTTCTCACCAAGTCCTGAAATTTTCTTCTTATGCGTAGCGACAACATGTCTTGTTGGCTCTGCTTGTCTCCTACTTTCATGTTTATGCTCGTTATCAACAGCTTCTATCATATCCAAGACACTTTATGTAAGTTGGTAGTAATAAGTTTTATTATTCTTTTAATAATGACATTTAGTTAATTTTCCTCGTGCGGTATTTTTCAATTTGTCTTTGCGTGAGCTATACAAGGTCTGGCTATAAATAACAAGACTTCACTCACAGAAGGCATCCTAGTGGGTTAGAGGCAGAAACTTTCAAGGGTTGGTAGTTGCAAGTGTCTACTGTTCCAGTAAAAACTTGTTATTGACACTGTAATAGTAGTTCTTCTAAAGAGGTTAGAAACAAAGATTTTTTTCTCATGTGTGGCAAAGAACATTAGCAATGTATCAATGTCAAATTTCTTGTTAAATTCCAAAATAACTACTACTACGTGCTATAAGTTGTTGAAAGAGGCTTATGGTGAGAGTACTATATCCTGTGTTTGTGTTTTCAAATGGTATAAATGGTTTTCTGAAGGACAAGAAAGCACTGAAGATGACTAAGATCCACGTGAAGCTATCTTTGTTTCAACTTTGCAAAAAGTGACCCAGATCAATGCAAAGAGCATTCGGATGATTGCTGAGTCTATAAATGCCGATAAAGAAACTGGAAAATATTCACATGATCAACAGAACATAAGAAAGTTTGTGTGAAAAAGTTGTGGAGAAATAAGTCATGTATCTTGCACCAGGACCACCCACCACCCATAACACAATGCCTATGAGTTTTTCCTATTGCTAAAAATCAAGTTTGCCTTAAAAATAATCTTGTTCAAGTCAAATTAGTTATAGCCTCAAGAAAAACATGCTTCTTTCTAACCTCTACAAAAATATGCTTCTTTAATGACAAATGTGTTTTCGTAGTGGAATAATAGACACTTCCAATTTATCCGATGCTGCATTTGTTTGCCCTACGCTCTAGGACTCCTTCAGCGCACCCAGTCTCATTATTTAATAGCCAGACCTTGTATTTCACAAATGCATTTTATCATCTGAACCAGCATTTAAATAATTTAAAATTGGGAGTAACAAAACCATATTATAGTTACTGTTTTACTATAACACTAACTGAATGTTTTTGCACAAATTTGATATGTTTATTTCTTAACAATACTGTTGTATTTGTATAACCTTTGTTGGCTAAGTGTATGTGTATAACAATGTAATAAATTTTGTTACATTAGTGTTTATAGATGTTTTATGAATCTGGATTTATATTTTAGGAATTTATTTATCATGGAGCTGCATTTCTACTGTATCTGGCTGGCTCTGCAGTGTTACTTTGGGATGCAAATTCTAGATCAAGATCGCCCTATTATGAAAATCATTTAACAGAAGGGGTTAGTAGCTAATTGCAATAATGTTTTATACATTTGTTGATTCCATCTTCGCGTGAGCTACTAGTAATCACTTACAACTTTTTTTAAAAAAATGTTTTAACTTGCCTATAGTAGCACTTACTTTTTTGTGTTGAGGACGGCCGTTTCGGGAGATGTGTCCCTTTTTCAACTCAGACCGTAACTCAGGTTACGGTCTGAGTTGAAAAAGGGACACATCTCCCGAAACGGCCGTCCTCAACACAAAAAAGTAAGTGCTACTATAGGCAAGTTAAAACATTTTTTTAAAAAAAGTTGTAAGTAATGTTTTATATTTAAATATAAATATATATACAGTGACGTACCAAATGGGGGTAGGTCCGCCCCATGCCCCATGTTGGAGATACGCCCTCAACTGGTTGGTAATTTTTTTATAACAAATTAACTTTATTTGACACGTCAACTATAGATCATCTCAACTATATATATATATATATATATATATATATATATATATATATATATATATATATATATATATATATATATATATATATTTATAACTTTAACGTTGCAACACTGTTTTCTTGTATTCACTTATTACTTACGCTACAATGTACTTGAACAAGAAACTTACTTGGTATAAATGCGAGTAAACTCTCAAGGACTAATTACATGTCCTCACTTTTGAGCATCAACAAGGTCTCAGTTGACATATAAAAAGTTGTAGAAAAATTCAATCAAAACAGACAGATAATTACCACAAACCAAGTTCCTGACAATCTATTTGTTTCCTGAATACATGTTCTTATACAAAGAAAAGAAGTTCTTATCTCTAATCAATTGTATACTGCTTTTTTTCAATACTGGTTTATCAACCAGTTATCAACAAGTAAAGTTTTACACGGATTTAATAAGTTGATTACAACCACCTATCTCTGTATTTTAACAGTTTACGTTCATATCAGTTCAGTGATATGAAAAATAAGTCCTGCATTCTAATATTTTCTAAATAGAATTTTTTTTTTCTGTAATAGAATTTATTTTGGCTATAACTGTAATCTAACCTACCATAGGATACTTTGCTCTTTGCTACAGAAGAATTCACTATTTCTTCTAGAGCAAATGTGCACACAGTTTTTGCTAAACATCGTGTCTTAGTTCTTACCATCTTCATTTAATACTCCAATTTTTTAAAATTATTTTTACATCATTCAAGTCTCCAGGCTCATCTGCTTTGATGAACCATCTCTATTTAGCTCTTTATGGTATAAACATATACCGTTATCATGTTTATGCTTGTTAATACCCATAACATATTTGAAGAAGTCAGAAATAACTTTTTATTAATAAAAAAATATACAAAAACCTCTAACTACAAATATTTGAATCCAGTATTATGTATATTTCGGTTATTAAGAAACCATTCTCAGAGACATGGCACAACCTGCGTGAACACACCTCGAATACATCAGCATAAACTGTGAAAGTTCAATATTTATATATTGTGCATCAGTAGCTATTACGTGGGTTGTAATTGAGATTTAGTGTAAGCAAACTAAACTATGGAGCAATTTTGATGGCCTTCTACTTAATTGGATAGTGTTGAAAATTTTAACCGGAACCCAGTCATAAGTACAATAAATGCTACTTGAAGTACACTTTTGTAGCAAAGCTCAGCACACAAAATAGATACAATGCTATTCCCCAATGCATTGTATATTTAGAAACGCTTTTGAACCAAACCAAGAAGTTTTCTTTACTGATGTGTCACCAAAATACTAAGGACTTTGATTCAATTAATTAAACCATTGAATTAAAAAAAAAAAAAAAAAATTGCTAGAAAGTTTAAGAATGAATGTCAGAGTAATGTCAAAATTCGTCAATACTGATACTACCTTAATAAAAGCATTACAGATTTGTCAATACTGATACTAGCTTTATAAAGATGTTGCACATTTCTTGTTATAGAATTGCAAAAAGTGAAAGCTCACACAGTAAGTGTGACACTGTCGTTAAAAGGTTAGGCAGCCACAGATATTAAAAATTACCATTACCAAATAACTCAGTGAAGAAATGAATTGATGATAATTCTTCTAATATTGAAGAACAACTATTTTTTTATAACTCATATAACCTTTATGATTACAAATATTTGCTAATCGTTAAAATGTGATAAAGTTTTTTCCCCTGCGAACCACTTGAATGAAACACTAGAGCGGAACTCGTTTTTAACATCATTGATGAGTACGTGCTGAAAGTAAGTCTATGTTTCTGGTCCAAGTGTATTGTTTTGGGTACAAATGTGGCAAAACTGTCAAAATATTGACAAAACTAGCAGCAAAAATAAAGAAATTCGCTCCTGGTAGCTGAAGTACACGAGTTAATCCTACCTTTTTGTCATAATCCTTTCTTATCCTTCATGGGCATTAATTGGTCATCCTAAAACCACGAAGAAAGAAAGTATTGCATATTTACACTTCACCCTTTTATATCTACACTGAGTCACTTATAAGTTCGGACGCTGTAACCATAAATAGTATATGATCATGTATTGCTAAATATTTATTTTTCCCGGTCATTTATAATACTTTTTATTTTCATTAACTAAATATTTAAAACCTATGCCATTTAGACTAAGGAGGTGGATTATATTTGTTGTCGTTTTGCTATCGTTGTTAGAAGATTGATATATGTGTAAGATAAAGAATGTTAAATGAAGAAGTTGTTATTAGTTGCACAGTTACATCTTAGTACCAATAACAATGTGATACTTTAAAGAGAGTTGATCAAATACTTAACATCAAATGATTACATGAAAGCTTCATACATCTCTCAACTTATATCTTGAGTATGTTTACAGAAAAATAAATGTAACAAACATGCAGTCAACTCTGCAGTTTACTTAGACCACAAAACTAGTCTCTATAATAACCAGTCTACTAGTTTAAACTATGTTAAACTAGTCTCTATAATAAATACTAATAATTATCTTTTTATTTTCCAGATAATTGGATTGATAATAACAATTCTGTACTTATTCAGCACAGTCCTGGCTTACAGAAGCTACCGAGGAGCATAATTCACGGCATTGACTTGACATTGGCACGTTGATCATTGTTCAAAATAGTTGATAGTGGCTAAACTGTGTTGCATTTTTCATTAAATTAAATACACTATTTTTAAGATTGACATAAATATAAAAGATATTTTTTAAACATTTTTTATCTTAGTTTATTTTACAGTAAATTATTTTTATATCAAACATTTTATACTATATTTAAGACAAATTTTACATTGTGTATGGACTGGTTGCATATGAAATAAGTGTCCACAAGATTTATTATTAAACAATTTTTAAAAAATATAAACCAAAGTACAAATTTTGAACCGGCACATTTATTTATTATTTTTTAAAGCTTAGTTTTTCAAATTTATTTTAAAACTTTTAAGTGTTTTGCTTTTGTATTAAATGTGCAATGTATCCAACATACTTAATTTATGTAGTATGTGTAAGTATATATAGGATATTTTAATTTAACTTTATATTATATATTTTAGGTTAAGAATTATCATTATACGTAAATAAGTCTATATTCAGTATGCAAATTCCAACAAACACTTATCTTTATGCATTTCTGTACAATATTCATAATGATCTTGGATGTATCTACAAAGAAAGAATGTATATACATGGATAATGTGCTTCCATTAATGCTTTCATATGTGTAATTGTTGTAAATGTATCTGAAGCAGTTTTATTAAATAAATCTATCATTCACACCATTAAAGTTGATCAATGGCTTAGTGGAAAATTCTTCAATTCCATTCCTGGCATCCCACTAAACCTTGCTAAGTTAGCCTGTCTAGAGAAAACTAGTGATGAATACAGTACAATGTAGTATGTATGTATGTTAGGGTGGGTAAAAAAAATGTTTTTTTTTAATGCTATGCTCCGGAAAACTTGCGATCTCTTAATTTGCAGTAGCGCAAAATACTCAAATATCATTGAATTATTGGTTTTTTATAAGCTGCTGAAGCCTCAAGTGTGCTGAAAGATATAGGTATCATAACTAATGATGACCACTCCCATGTTCATAAAAGTAAAATAAGATGAGGAAAAAACTTCTAAATACAGAGAACTTCAAAACCAGAACACAGAAAAACACAAACCCATCCAAGGTTTTTACTTTGATGGAAGGAAGGATAATACCCTTGTAATTGAGAATGTAAATGAAAAACGTGTTTGAAGCACAATAAAAGACGATTATTCCATAATACAAGAACCTGGATCTATCTATGTTGGCCACGTCACACCCTCAAGTGGATATACTCAAGATGTCGCCTATAGTATTACCTCTTATACGACAGAAGGTAGTATTTCTTTAGACGAACTTGACGTAGTGGGAAGTGACGGTACCGTTACTAACATAGGTTGGAAAAATGGTGTGATGCATTATTGAAAAACAAGTAAAACAAGGCCCCTGCAGTGAGGAGGGAATATTCCCCTTGCATTTTAACGAGTTACAGTTCCGGCATTTATTTCAAACTCTAGAAAGTGAAACAACTAGGCCAAGTCATTTAGTGGCCTAATTGGCACCCAACTTTGTTAATGTGAAAAGCTTTCAACAGCTGATTTTGTAAGTATTGATTGTGAATTATTAGACATAATCACACTCTTTTGAGTAAAGATCAACAGAACCGTAACTTCTAGACATAAGTAGTGCGATAAAGTCAGGCAACTGCTGGAACACCACTGAAATTACACCATCACCATTGTTACAGAGAGTATCTGGTGAAGAAGTTTGGGTTAAAATCATTGCTGGTGAAACTCCTGAGGAATTGAACTTTGGAAAATCTCCGTGTCACACGTAAGCCTAGAACACTGCGTGTTAGTGGCTCAAGCAACTCAAAAAGTTGTCCGGAGCTTCGATATCAAAGTTTGACAGCAAGTGGAACTTCAATTTAACCACTCAGAAATAGTGAATAAAAGAGGTTTCTCCAGTTAAAAATATTTTATTTGTTACAATTGCTTGGCTGCAACTATGTTTTTTTAAAATTTCAATTAAACATTTTATTAAAATTATAAGTGATCAGACATTTGTTGTTTTATTTATATCCTTAAGATAGACGTATGATAATTACATTAAAATTAAATGGAGTGTAGAGTAAAAAAACAAAAATAGATTGTGCTATTAATACACAACACAGCATGCTAGACCACACCTTCCTTTTAGGTGCTAGTATGCACAATTTACCAATTTTTTTAGTCTTTTGCGCTACCGAAAATTAAAATAATTTTACAGTATTAATTTGGTTTTGTGTTTCTTAACCCATTTAATAAAAGATTTTCCCTATAGCACTATAAAATATTATTGGTTAAGCACTGTAAAAATACTTGTAAAATGACTGATTTTCGAAAAATAAAAAATTTTTAAATACGATGCGCTAGCTGGGGGTTCAATATATATTTTGTTTATACTTTGCATTTTACTTATCTACCCCAGAGGCAAATTTTCCGAGGTATAGCATTTAAAATTTTTTAAATATTATTTTTTGACCCACCTTAATGTATGTTTATATTTATATATAATTTATATATGTATATATATATATACATATATTTATATATAATTTATATATATGTATGTATATATATATATATATATATATATATATATATATATATATATATATAGATTTTTTGGACTAGGAGACTGACAGACTTACCTTGGTAAAAGTCCACTCTGTAGTCTTGAAATAGAAACACATAAAAGCACTTAAACAATGCTATATTTCAACCACACAGTGGTCTTTGTCAATCGAAGAGAAAACACAAAAAGAAATATGAGAGAATGAAATAAAATAATTGTAATCACAGATTGTGTAGAGTAGAAATCAGATGTCACAGATTAAAGATATATATATATATATATATATATATATTTTAGGTTAGTTTTGGTTGGTAAAGATTATTTAGATTTTTTGGACTAGGAGACTGACAGACTTACCTTGGTAAGAGTCCACACTGTAGTCTTGAAATAGTTTCTATTTCAAGACTACAGTGTGGACTCTTACCAAGGTAAGTCTGTCAGTCTCCTAGTCCAAAAAATCTAAATAATCTTTACCAACCAAAACTAACCTAAAAAATATATAAACATATATTTAATCTTTCCATTTTCATATTCCTTCTCTATCTTTGTATGTGTTCTTTCCTCCTTTCCTATCTTATATATAATGAATCTTCCTAAGCTGTATTTGAAACAGCTTAAAAACCTGGCTTTTAAAATCTCAAAAATAAACATGCATATACTGTTTTTAGAAGCATGTCTAAATCTAGGCATTACACCAAAGGGTTTAAATATGAAATCACCACTGTCAGGTATGCCCCAGTATATCAAAACTGTTATTTCTCCAATTTACAAAAACAACTCTTTCCAAATTACAAGTTTGGTCTTACAGTGTCACAAACAAGAACAAGTCAAATTATCTGAATTACTAACCTCAACTGCCAAATTAATTACCTCCAATTTTCCATATCTAATACAACAAATGGAAGATACTCTCAATAAAGCATACATACTGCAAGACAATCTTGCAAAGAATAAATCATTGTTTAAGTGCTTTTATGTGTTTCTATTTCAAGACTACAGTGTGGACTCTTACCAAGGTAAGTCTCAGTCTCCTAGTCCAAAAAATCTATATATATATATATATATATATATATATATATATATATATTGTTTCCATGAGTATATGAGTGATTATAGTTTATATAAGTCTGTCAGGGGAAAAGAGATAAGGCTATTAGGAAAAATAAAAAAATGAATGGATTTATCTGATGTTGAGGTTAGGGGATTCTCTGGACTTGGTATACCACTGGTATGCCAAGGTAAGTCTGTCAGTCTCCTAGTCCAAAAAATCTAAATAATCTTTACCAACCAAAACTAACCTAAATATATATATATATATATATATATATATATATATATATATATATATATATATATATATATATTTTCTGTTGTCCATTATTTTTCCGTTGCACTGACTTTATGAAGTTGATATATTACTATTGTAAATACTTTTATCCACCACTAAGTGCAATAATTTTACCTTGTTGTGATGAGGCACCTTTCGGACATTTGACCATTGTCGAATCACTGATATTTTTCTGGTGTAGATGTTCAGTCCGTGATGTTGGTATTTGTTAACGTTATACGCATTTTCTCTTGATCTGCGTGTATGATGTTTTTATATAGTATGTCTTCTGTATATGTGGTCTGTAGGTTCATTAAATTGTTGTGTGGGTTTTTATAAATGTGGTATTTTTCTAGTGAGTTTAATTCTATTCGGTTACTATTTATTTCAACTATGGTTAGGTTATTTTTGTAGTTTGTTATTTCATATTTATGTGATATTAGGTGTGCTGCAACATTTGTTACTTTTTCATTCAAAAATAAAAATACAAAAGTAAAGTATAAATATAAAATACGTTTTCTTGTTTAATAATTTAAAACAACATAGGTTATTCAAATACTAGTATATTTATTAATTTATATTCAAAATAAATTAATAAATATTCTTGTATTTGAATAACCTATGTTGTTTTAAAATATATATATATATATATATTATATATTATATATATATATATATATATATATATATATATATATATATATATATATGAAGTTATATATATATAACTTGCAACGGAAAAACAATGGATAACGTTAAATATCAAGAATATATATATATATATATATATATATATTTTACGAATTAATTGCGTCAAAAATTTATGAAGAATTTAGTTCTCAAACTGTCATTAGCATTTTAGTTTAAATTTTTACTATCTCTAGAAATAATATTTAATATTCTGGAGGAGCTCAACGCACCGAAGACTATTTCATATCTTTCAGCACGTAGCACATAATGTACATCAAAGTACTACCACAGAAAAGGTTTTAAGATTCAACACCTAGAAACAACATTCTATACTACTCCAGCTCTGAAAAACCGTGGATGAAATTTGTTACTTTTAAAGTGAAATTTTGTTCTTAAGATATTTAGTTATTCATAACACACTCTATGCAGGTTTGTAATTTCAAAGGCATCCCAAATATTGAAATTCCATTCTATAAACATAAAACATTAAATTGTAACTGATAATAAATTAGGTTTTATGACTCATAAGTTCATTTGTAGCATTTTGGAGTGTGATTTGACAGTGAGTTACACCCTTTTGCATCTTCAATTATTATAATTAATTTATTTATCAGCTAATAACTATTTAAAATTGTTTCATAATTTTTATATTAAAAAACGGGTTTATTTTAAACTAGGATCGAATATTATAAATTTAATAATAGTAGCAATAATTTTGGGGATTTGTCTTCCAATAATTACAAGAATAATAATTTTTTGCAGGTTACTGTTCGTGTATGTAAACATGAGAATAATAGTAAGAAGGATAAACCCTCCTCCTCTTGGGTTTTCTTTGAACATAGTGAAAGGTTTGGGCATAAATTTGATTTTGAACATTTTATTATACTGGATAATGAGTCTGACTTATTTTGGAAGAGGACTTATTCTGAAGTTAACAACTTAAAAGACTGACATCAATATTAAAAATGATTTTGATAAGTTATGTAGTATGTATAAGCCATTGTTATATAAATTTAAAACATTCAAGAATTAGTGAATGTGAGTTTGTATGGTTGAACCTTTTGTTGTTTTATGTAAGATTTATTTTATTTTGGTGTTTTTTATATGTGTATTGTTGTTCTCTCAGTTTTGTTACTGTTTTTAATTATATTTTAGATAAATTAATGACGCTCCCCATGTTGGTGGATTATTTTATTAAGTTTTTACATACTAAAAAAAAAATAAAGTTAGGATAGTCATAAACTAATGAAAAGTTACTAATTAAGTTTCACCGAACGTAATGGACTAAAAAATTCAAGAGCTTAATTAAGTTTTTGACTTAAATGTCATTGAGTTTAGAAAACATAGACTGTCATAGAGACAACAGCAAGAAAAATTGAAGTAACTTAAAAAGAACAATATGCATTGCTGATTAAAAAAAAATCATATTCATATTGTAGAGGTTCTGAGGAGGATGTACGAGGTCTGTTCAAAAAATACGCGGACTGTTTGAATTTCACGACATGTTAGTTTCAGGAGAATCTACTTGGTGTCTCCTTCACAGTACTCTCCTCCCCAATGCACACACTTATCCCAACGGTGTTTCCACTTGTTAAAACAGTCCTGGTACGCCTCTTTTGTGATGGCGTTCAGCTCCTTCGTTGCATTTGCCTTAATCTCCGAAATTGTTTCAAATCTTCTTCCTTTGAGGGTTTTTTTTAAGTTTTTGGAATAAGAAAAAGTCACAAGGAGCAAGGTCAGGTAAGTAGGGGGGTGGGAAAGAACAGTGATTGAGTGTTTGGCCAAAAACTCACGAGTTCTGAGTGCTGAGTGAGCTGGAGAGTTGTCGTGATGGAAAAACCAGTTATCACTTCTCCACAGTTCTGGCCTTTTGCGTCGGACGGCGTCCCTCAGACGTTTCAGTACTTCAATGTAGGTAATCTGGTTGACTGTAGAGCCTTCAGGGAGGTACTCGTAGTGAACAACACCCTTAGCATAAAAAAAAACTGTCATCATCACCTTGACATTCGATCGAACTTGGCGAGCTTTTTTGGGTCTTGGGGACGTTGTTTCACCCATTGGGATGATTGGACCTTCGTTTCAATGTCGTAACTATACACCCATGATTCATCACCGGTTATAATTCTTGACAAAAAGTTCTGATCTTCATTTGAACGATCAAGCAGTTCCCGACAAACCCAGACGCGATTGGCTTTTTGGTCGTTGGTCATCAGGCGTGGCACAAATTTCATAGCGACGCGATGCATCTTCAATTTTTCGGTCAAATCTCGTAACAAGATCCAACTGATATCCCACACTCTTCGGAAAACTCCCTAATGGTCAGACGTCGATTTTCGCGCACCAGGGTGTTGATTTTGTCAACGTGTGGGTCGTCAGTTGACGTTGAAGAACATCCAGGACGCTCATCGTCATCAATCGACTGTCGGCCACCCTTGAAACGTTCATGCCACTTGAAACATCGCCTTGAAACGTTCATGGCAATATCACGTAGGCCGTGTTAAGCATGGCAAATGTTTCTGTTGCAGATATCCCTAGTTTTACACAAAACTTCACAGCAATTCGTTGCTCCTTCAGGCTGTCCATTTTACAATCCGACAAACAAAAAAAACATTCTTTACTAAACTGCATGTAACTCATCAACAAATGAAGATATCTGCGACTGAAGTACCGCGTTCTAATCAGCTGATTTATACGAACCTAGCGACACCAAGCAGATTCTCCTGAAACTAACTTGAGCCGCAAAATTCAAATAGTCCGCGTATTTTTTTAACAGACCTCGTATAAAGAAGGAATTAATTAAAGCAGTCTAGAAATATAAATTTTTTTTTTTCCAGCTGAAAAACCAAATATGGTTATCATTGTTTACACACATGAAATTACCATTTTTAAAAATAGGAATATAAACTTAAAACTAATTACGTATACTAATAGCTAATATTTACTAATTCAACCTTAGTACTAAACAGTTTGTTACACACCCCCGTAGCCGGGTTAAAAAGCAAAATATAATTTAGAATAACCCCCTTAAACAAAATTTTTACGAATAACCCTCCTCGGGACGTGGACGGTATGTATACTTACAATACATATAAAAATTTAAAACATATACCTGTGCCGTGGTCATTAATAGATAAGATTACCGCCTGGTTCTGATTGTTGGCTTCTTTAGGCAGAGACCGATTGATCCCCTGCAGTTACCAGCCTCACTAGCTTTAGCTGCCTGGTATCTTCACGACACTCTTTGACTAACTCAACTTGATTTATTTTAAAAGTCTGTGTAAATCAGATTCATGGCCATCAACTGTTCATAAACGGAGCACAGCAGTGTGCTGCTCCTGCATGGCAGCTATTGAAACTACCAACTATTTACTTGTTTATTGGCGAATATGCATAGTTACAAAAAATGCTACAAGTTACACTAGATATCTTAAAGTAAAGCAAAAATAAACAATGAAATTGAATTAAAATTAAAGAAACGATTAAAGATAAAAGAATTAAATAAAACTATTCTAACTTGGAATATTACTTATTACACTTTTGCTATTACTTGCGACCAGACTTTTTGTTAATTAAAAGTTGTTAAATTGTTAACTTATACTTGGAGGAAACTTTTTCGTCTTACGACTTCTTCAGCCTCCAAGACTGTTTCTTCCAAGTGTAAGTTAATTTAACAACTTTTAGTTAACAAAAGGTCTGGTCGCAAGTAATAGCAAAAGTGTAATAAGTAATTAACAGCCAGCTTGTCATGAATAGCAACAAGATTTCGATATTTAATTGGAATATTAAATTTTACAATATTTAATATTATTTAAACAAAATATTAAATTTGTAGAATACTTTGGATAGATAATGGGAAATAATACTAGAAATGGAATATAGGCACTGATCCTCAAAGAAAATAAGAGTATTCTGATTATAGTTTTCAATATAATTGCCAAAGACCTGTTCCTAGCAGCAGCTAACAAAATATGAATAACAAAGATAATCACAAATATTCAATAACGAATACCCACCAAAAAAAAAGGAAATGACGCTTCATATACACGAAGCTTCTTATTCTTTTAGCTTTAGCTTTATTACATAAACATTACAAATGGAAATGAAATTAAAATAAAATGAAGTCAAGCATAACTAAATTATATTTGCATACTTTATTATTTTAATTTGACTTAAATTCCCTATATGATTATAAATTTCAGAGGTTTTTTACATTAATAACCAATGTAACAGAGAACTTGAGAGTAACTGTCTTCTCAAAGTGGTTTAAATCAATAATTAATTAAAAATATACCCTGCATTTTTCAGAAAATAAAAACTATAATTGGAAGTGTGTGTACATGCACACATGTATCTGTGCATCCCCTCCCACACACACAAACGCGCGCGCGCGCGTGCGTGTGTGTGTGTGTGTATTTAAACTTAAATTTCAATATACTTAGTAGAGTTCATTCAACTAATTCATTGCTTACTGAAAATTTATCCAAAAGTATCAAACAGTTGTAGGTAAAGTTGGCTAAAACTGTTTTTAACAGAAATAGAAAAGCCAGCAGTACAGCTATAACCTGGAACATGAAATATTAACTCTATTAATATTAAACATTAATCTTAGAATAATTTGAAGTCAATTAAAATTTGAATTGACTATACTGTCTTAATTACTCTCTAAGTAGCATACAAATTAAATATTGCCCTTATTCTATACAAACTCTACTACAGGAAAACAGTGTTCATAATTGAAGCTTAAAATCGATTTAAAATTGTTGGGTACAAAAGCAAATAGTTTAATGTTTTAACTGATATTTCCATACAGAGTCTGTGTATACGTATAAGACAAATGTTTTTATAGATAAAAATTCAAGTGTGTAACAAATTTACAAAGATTTTTGTAAACTAACCCATGCCTCAACCTTTTGCTTACATCTCATTTCAATGAACTTTTAATAACAAAACAAATAAAAGACGTAACAAAACTCACAAATTGTAGTAGCAACACTCACTGATGATGACTTTGTCATTGAAACACGTAAGAGTTAATTAATGAATAATTTGTGAATTTTGTGTATGTCTTTAATTTGTTTTAACAAGCTAATCTCAAGGTTTTCGTAGGTTAGGGTATTAGGGTGGGGGTGGGTGTACTTTATGAGTATTGGGAGTTATTATGACAAAAAGTGTTTGTGAGTTATAATGTAATTGTGTATTGAGTATGTGTGTAGGGTGTAGTTTGAAGAATCTGTATATTTCATATTGTTTGGTTATGTAACGTTGGTTCTTTCTGTGTTGTTTACCAAACAATTATTAACAAACAATAATTACTAATCAAACTTCGCCGATCATCTCAACTCCACAAAACATGACTACATAGACATGACATCTAATCTAAAAATTCTTCATAAACAACACAGAAATAACCAACGTTACACAACCAAACAATACGAAATATACAGGCACTTCAAACTATACCCTCCACACATACTCAATACACAATTAAATTATAACTCACACACACTTTTTGACAACATATCTCCTAATACTCACAAAGTACACCCACCCACCATAATTTCTCACCCACACCCTAATACCCAAACCTACGAAAACCTTGAAATCAGTTAAGGTCTGAGATGACAATAAGACACATCTCCTGAAACGGCCGTCCTCAACAAATATAAGTATGTGCTACTATAGGCAAGTTTGTAAATATTTACAAGTATTTTAGTGAAAATAATAATGATAGATATTCTACATTACAAGATTTAAATCATTCTCTAATCTGAACAAAAAATTGTTAAGAAATTTAACTTCATGTAATTTATTCAGTCTTTACTAAGTGAATATCAATAATACTAAATAATTTAGTATATAATTACTGTACTTTGACTATAGTTTTAATGGATACTTTACTTTAGTACTTAAAAACCGCAGAGCTATATTTTCAGGAACTGTAATTTTAAATTAGCTTAAACACTGTAAATGAATGTTATACAGTCTCAAGAATTTGTTAGAAAACCTAAACTTGTTAAAGAAATCATGAATATTAAAAGTCCTATTTTATAAATATAATTTTTAAACACTTAAACAATAGTTTATGACTATCCGAACTTTAAATTTAGTAAATTTGTTAAAACTTCCTGAGACAGAACGTTTTCGATCGCTATGTGCCGATCTTCATCAGTGTCTTCAGCTTGGAGATGTGTGGTCAAGCGGTGACGATTTTAAAGGTAGGTTATCGATAATATCAAAGAGTATGTGTGATTTGTACTGCGTTTGTTCGTTTAATATGTTTGTACTTTGTGTTTTTGTGTGTCTGTAAATTTCATATTGTTCTAGTGTGTTGAGATGTGGTCCTTTTTTGTTAATGTGTAGGATTTCTAGGTTATGGTAAATGTCTGTGTATTTGTCCTGTTTCTTTTATGTGATTTTAAAATGTTGAGTTGGTGTTTTGTTTGTGTTCCTCGACTCTCTGTTTAAAGCTGCGACCTGTTTGTCCAATGTATAATTTGTTACATTTGTCGCAGTTCAGTTTGTATACGCCTGGTGCTTGTAGTTTATCTTTGTTGTTGGTGTTGTGTTGTATTTTGTATTGTAACTTGTTATTAGTTTTTTATGCTATTAAACTTGCAGGCTATTTTGTTTGTTGTTTTGTTTATGAATGGTAATGTGATGTATTTGTTTTCCCTGTCTGTAGTGTTAATTTTAGTGTTTTTTTGTATTTCGTACCATAGTTTGTCTATTATTGTTGTGTTGTATCCATTTGTGTATGCTAAATATTTAATTGTGTCTAGTTCTTTGTTTATGTTTTCTGTGGTCATTGGGACTTCTTTAAGTCTATGGAGCATGGATCTGAAAGCAGCGTGTTTGTGTTGAATAGGGTGGTTTGAGGTGTTTTGGGTAAGTGTTCTGTCATTATGGGTTTCCTGTAAATGTTAAAGCTTGTGTAGGGCTTTTTGTTATCGTTAGGTTAAGGAAGTTTAGGGATCGGTTGGTTTCAATCTCTGAAGTGAAGTGGAGTTTTGGGTGTATTTTATTAGTGTTATAAATATCCATTGACTTATATAAAAATATGTAGAAACTTACATTTAGTTGGATGTTACCTTTACTTTAAATGTTTTACAGGAGAGTGATAATTTTGAGAGATGTATCCCTTTATCAATTCAAACTACAACTTATCACTTGGTTTTATGGAATAAAGTGTGGGAACTATTTTAGTTGGTTTGATAAGATTTTAGAACTAATTATGTCAAATAACCTGTGTAATTTGTAGTTGGGTATAATTTAAAATGTTTATATATTTCACATCGCTCAGTTGTGTGAACTCTGCTTTCTAATTGAGTTTATGACAATTTTGTAAGTTTGATGTTATGTCTCAATATCACTGTTAGAGACCACTTAATGAAATAAAATATACTATACCTCAGTAAGTTTATAAATTATGTTACCTCATAAATTTACTTAAATTATGAATGTATAAAGTCACTAGCTTACTATCTTCAATCATAAAAGTTTTGCTAACAGTCATGAAGGAGAAAACCCAGAGGTGATTTTGTCATCTACTTAATGCATCATATGCATACGAAAGTGGTAAATGGCATATGAATATACTCGTAATTGGACCAAAGAAAAATAAGAAATTGAAAATGTATTCTTAGCCTATAATACCAAATAGGTTCCACATAGGTTTTTAATAAAATGTAAAAATCTTTGTAAATTTTTTAGTTTCCAAAGCTCTATATAAAATAGTTGCACCTTTTCTAAAATAATTTCATAAATAATTTAATCAAATAAAATTCTAAAAATTTAAAATAAATTCATTAATCTATAAATTCAACTATAAAGTGCTTTAAATATGTTAAATTATTTCTATTGCTCATGCATTACTTTACACATATTATTATATTTACAAATGAGTATTATTTTCTTACGGAAGCTATTAAACATTGAAAGTAATTTTCTTTATATCTTTTTCCATTCAAGCAAATGTCAGAAATAATCCAAATGCAGGCAAAAGTGAAAAACATACACCCAACTGCATGGTAAACGATTTCCTAAAAAATGAAGTCAGTGTGAAATCTGGTGTGACCAAAATTAAATTGCAATAGCATAAATTGAAAACAGTTCACTTTGAATTTTAAATCTTTTAATATTATACCTTGACATAACTTATGATTAGAGTAGATTTTTAAAATGTTTTCAGTTACATAACTTTTTCAATCGCACTAGACCGTCATTAATGTCTCATAAAAAAAGTTTGTTCAGTTCATGATATTACATAGTTTAATTGTAAAAGTTTCACTGATCGTCAAGAATAACAGAATCCGACTCAAATTTTAATTAATGGCTGAAATATGTTGTCCATTTTATAACTCTTGTGAATCCATCTAATATTTATTTGTAGTTAAAATTTTTGTAACATAAAAGTACGTTAATTTTATTAAAGTAGTTTAATTTTTATAAAAGTAGTTTTTTGGAATGATTTCAAAAACTATTGGAAAAACACAATTATATACAAAATATTCATAAAGAAGCTGATAAAAAGCTTTAACTTTTAATTTTTGTTATATTGTAATCTATTGATTCAAAACTAGAAAGGTCAGATGTTATAAGATTTTATAATTGTTTTAAAAAAATATCACAAAAGAACTGAGGTGGCTGTAATAAATACAATAAAAAGTAAAAAATAAATGTAATACAAAATACAGTAGAACCTCTCAAACTCGGTTCCCGAAAACTCGACATTCTGTAAAACTCGACATTCTGTAAAACTTGACAGGGTCGGTGAATTAATAATTTTTTTACACGGCCCATAACGTAAAGCTTTCCATCAGTACATCGGCCGCTTGAGAGCGCTAGAGACTCAAACTAGGTTTTCCAGACTAGAAACTTGAGCGTGGTGAAAGTGTAAATAAAATAGCATTGGACTTGAAAATCGGTAGGTCTAGAGGGCACGGTTGGAGGAAAAAGAAATCTGAAATTGAATCGTGGTGTTTGAAAAGACAGTGTACAGAATCCATCATGGAACGAAAAACAATAAGAAGTGCAGAGTTCGAAAAAGTCGGAAAAACACTTTACCAATGGTTCCGTGTGCACAGGGAGAAGGAAACGCCTATATCTGGACCCATCCTGCAAGAGAAATCTCTTCAGTTTTATGAACAATTTAAGGACGAAGGAGAGCCTGGGTTTACAGAGAGCAATGGTCGGTTGTCAAGGTGGAAACAACGATATGAAATCAAGCTGCTCATTATCTGCGGGTAAAACTGTCAGCTGACCCTAACAACGTGAATGACTTCAAGTCCATACTACACGCGTTTATTGAAAAAGAAGGACTGTCAGGTAATCAAATCTACAATGCAGATGAGTCAGGACTAAACTTTCGAATGCTTCCTACTAAAAGTTTAGCTCCGAGAGATGAAAAAGCTGCACCAGGTTTTAAGAGAAGTAAGGAGCGTGTGACTATTCTTGCCTGCAGTAATGCAACAGGAGAGCACAAACTCAAATTAGCGCTAATTGGAAAAGTAAAAAAACCAAGAGAATTTAAAACTGCCAGATGCACAAGTGATGGCAACTTGAACTCCCAGTTTGGTATAGAAATCAATCTAATGCATGGATGAGCGAAGCAATTTTTAAAGAATGGTTTTTTCAACAGTTTGTCCAGGTTGAAAAGTTTCTGAAGAAAAAAAATCCTCCCAGGAAAGCTCTACTGATTTTCAATAATTCTATGACTCACCCTGATGTGCAATATTTACAGGACAAAGACATTAAAGCAATATTTCTACTGCCGAACGTCACGTCTCTCTGTCAACCGATGGACCAAGGAGCTTTGGCAGCGTTAAAGAGAAGGTACTGGCGTAAGCTCTTGTCATCTTTGGTCTTGTTCTTGGAATCGGGTAAGGAGCTAACGGCTAAACTAAAGAAGATCGATTTATTAGATGTTATTGGATGGGTCTCTCAATCTTGGATCGAGCTTGAGACCATAACCCTCATTCGTTCTTGGAGGAAACTTCTAGATCACGCAGGCAATGATTTGTCGCGTGACAATGGAATCAATTCTGAAAATAGCGACTTGATTGAACTCATGAAAAAAATCCCAGGGTGTGAAGAGTCTTCAAGCAATGATGTCAATGAATGGATGGTTCTCAACGGAGCATCAGAACCATTAGGAGAAGATGAAATCATCGCAGCTGTCAAAGGGCGAGACGTAGAAGGGGACGATTCGGAAGAAGAGCAAGAGGACCATCGACAAGAAAGAAAAGTTAGCCACAGTGAGGCTGTGAAATTTATTGAAGGGACATTGCAGTACTTAGAGCAGGAAAATTCGACTGGAATGGAGATTCTGTTCCTCAGGCGACTCCGTGATCAAGCTGCAAGACGCCGTGTGGAAACAGAAAAGCAGTCTTCAATCACAGGGTTTTTCAAACGACTTCAGTAAGTTTACTTTTACACTTTTCTTCTAGTGTTCAGAAAACTTCCCATATCTAACTGTGATGGACTTTTATAAGCAGTATAAATAATTTCAGTAATAATTGTAATGAACATTGTATTTTCAGATTCTACTACGCCTTTTGTCTCAAATTTTTTTATTATTTTTTTATTATAAGTTATAAATGTTGATATAAATATATAATTGTATATAATAGATCAATAAATGTACAATTTTAATACTCTAAATAAGCGTTTTTATTCAACTCCTAGTTATTTTTATTTAAGTTCCCTAAAACTCGACAACCTTCAAGTCCACATTGTGTCGAGTTTGAGAGGTTCTACTGTATATTAATCTGTCTCAGTAAGTTTTCACAAATTTACAAAATTTAAAGTGATTAATCAAGATTCACTGAACAAAAATGAACTACAAAATTCAAGAACAAAATATATATTGAGGTATATTTATTAACTATTTAAACAGCAGTTAATTAGTTTTTAATGGAGTTTTGGGTATATTTATTAATATTAACTATTTAAACAGCAGTTAATTAGTTTTTAATGGAGTTTTGCAGTTTTAAGTACTTTACAAAAATTCTGAATATCAACAAACCCTTCCCCCTAATTGAATCACAGGAATAATAATTCTAATTTTGAAACTGGGCAAGCTAGAGAATTTATTAAAGCCATACAGACTATCAATTAGCCAATAAGGTCAACGTTATGGGAGAATTATCTGCACAGAACTTAATTGGTAATGGAAAAGTACAAGCCATTTCAGAAAGAAGAGGATAGTTTTCAGAAAAGTGTATTGACATCACATCAAATTAACAGACTTATAAAAACTATAAAAAACTGAATGATATGTATTAAAAAGAAATACTAGATGTCTTTATAGACTTTAGAACTTCAATTTATTTGATTTAATTATTGAAATTTAACTAACAAACTCAAAGAGCTTAAAATGAGAGGATAAATTGGTGGCTTTTAAGATTCCAGACTCAAGTCAATGAGATGTGTCACGATTCTGGTTACAAGAACACAAGAATAAGGCTTTCTCAAAAAATAATATCAATCACTTTCATTAGGCATACGTAGATAAACGATCTGACCTAGAAGATAGAAGTTGAAAAGCAACCAATATGAGCCTGTAAAACAATTTCGCCATGTAGATATATATTGCAAGCATTAATATTCATGCATAATATTGTAATTTAGTAGATAACCAATAACAATTTTCACAAAAAATTATTTTTCAATTTATAAAAAATTGCTAGAAATTTTGGGTAGCATCTAATGTATTATATTATTTGTACATTTTAGTCAAACCCTATCTTATTTAAAAATGTGTTTCTTCCTGTACAAGGCCTTACACAATGAAATAAACAAAGACGGAGTAATATTAGAGAATAGAATAATCTTTTTATTTACATATATGGTTCTTTGAATATAATACATTGTTTTTGTTAATATTATCTTTGAAATTAATAAACAAATGCTGGCTATAAAAAATGATGATGATACTAAAAGTAAAAATAGTTCAGCACCTGTATATTCAAATCGGTTTGAGAAATTGTAATTATAATTCAGGACCAACAAAAAACAATCGATCTAAAACAAAATATTTTAAATAAAGTTTGTTAAAATGTATAGTGCATATATGTGAACAATTAATTATTTAATGATAGTTGTTAATTTATGTATTATTTGTAGAGTTTATATTTAATGCAACTGATACCTTCTAAGCAACTCAACATTTTTAAATATTGACTATAAAATTGTACTGTGTTTTATGTATACTGTTTTTTTTAGTTGCAAAAATAATTTTATTGGTTATAAATTACAGTTAGAAATGTTTTCTAATTATAGTATAAGTTACTATAGTGTAATTGATTTTTTTTACTTGCATTGACTATTAAATCACCATTGACTATAATAAAACTAAATTTTTGTATTTGCATTTTATTAATGTCTAGAATTTAATAAATTGTCTTGAATTTTGTAGTCCATTACATTTGGTGGATCTTATTAATCACTTGAACAATAGTTTATAACTATCCGATCTTCAAATTTAGTAAATTTGTTAAAACTTACTGAAACAGAACGTTTTCGATCGCTAAGTGCCGATCTTCATCAGTGTCTTCTGCTTGGAGATGTTGGGTCAAGCGGTGACGGTTTTAAAGGTAGGTTTTCGATAGTATCAAAGAGTATGTGTGATTTGTATTGTGTTTGTTCGTTTAATATGTTTGTACTTTGTATTTTTGTGTGTCTGTAAATTTCACTGTGTTGAGAACACACTAGAACAATACAAAATTTACAGACACACAAAAAACCCAAAGTACAAACATATTAAACGAACAAACACAATACAAACAAATCACACATACTTTTTGATACTATCGAAAACCTACCTTTAAAACCGTCACCGCTTGACCCGACATCTCTAAGCAGAAGACACTGATGAAGATTGGCACATCGTTCTGTCTCAGTAAGTTTTAACAAATTTACTAAATTTAAAGTTCGGATAGACATAAACTATTGTTTAAGTGATTAATTAATAAATTGTGTTGACTAGGTAGTACCAGATTATTGAGATCTGGTTGATGTCCACCGATGAATCTCAATGAATTCAATTTGATTATAGTTCTTTAAAAATGTATTAGCGACACTGAGTGCAGGCATTGTTAAAAGATTGTAAACTGCTATATGAAATATTCATAGCCGTAGCTAACTTATAAGTAGTTAGTCAGTTTAGTTAAAGGCCCTGTTGATACCATATCTACAGCATCTATATTCTATTTGCTGCTGCCTATGCGTCAGATTCTTCTGTTTGATTTGTAACTGCTTGGCCATACATAACTTGGTGCCATAAAATATGTTGTTTTGATTCTTCAGCACTTTCGTTGAGTGGTATATTCACACATATGATGTTGCTTGATCCTTGTACTCCCCTATGAGCTGTTTGTTCTTACACACTTCAAGGTTGCCATATTTATTGTTCATTCAACTCTTATGTTTGGATACTTACATGTTCACACATTTTATATAAATGCCTCCTACGGTTCCCAATATTTTTAGTATTTCTTTTTCTTCCTAATGTTGGTTGGTCTCCTGTGATTGTGATTCATTAAGACTAATTAAATTTAAGAAAAGACTGTAAATTATTATTATATTGTAAATTCAAAATTGATAAGTTTAGGCCTAGGCGTTTCTTTTATAAAATTTATTACAACATCAATTGCATAAACCAAATTTTAATTTCTCATAATACCCACGGAATAACCTGAAAGAAGGAGTCTTGTAATATTTAACTAAATTAGGAAATAGAGAAAGTGTATTAAAAGAAAAAATATATTGTATCTAGAATAAGATTTAAAAAAAACTAAATTAAACAAAAATTAATCGAATTATAAGAAAGTGTATTATTTATTACTATAAATGGTAAGTAAAAAAAAAAGTAATAGGAATCTAAATTTTACTGTTAGGGTTACAATTATTTTGAAATTCTGACTGGCGCCCAGCAATTTATTATTTTCTAAGGATTATTATTATTAAATTTTGTTTTATTATAAAGAAATTATTTAAATTATTCAAAATTAAAAATACATATATATAATTATATATATATATATACTTGTATATATATATATATATATATATATATATATATATATATATATATATATATATATATTTAAGATCAAATAATACACACAAATACAGGAATATTTAATTTATTGAACAATAAACTCAAAGCTTTTCGTTGGTTTACATTACCAACATCTTCAGGAGTTACAATAGTAAGAATGATAAAAGAACTCATTTTACAAGAGTTCTTTTATCATTCTTACTATTGTAACTCCTGAAGATGTTGGTAATGTAAACCAACGAAAAGCTTTGAGTTTATTGTTCAATAAATTAAATATTCCTGTATTTATGTGTATTATTTGATCTTAAAAATATTCTAACAGGAAAACACATTAGATATTCTATATATATATATATATATATATATATATATATATATATATATATATATATATATATATATATATATATAGAGAGAGAGAGAGAGAGAGAGAGAGAGAGAGAGAGAGAGAATTACAATTGCCAAACGAACGTGGGGCTCGATTATTGTGAGAGATAAACCATTTATTCTAATAAATAAGAAAAAGAGCACATAAAAAATAAAAATTTTAATAACAATAAATTGAGTAAATTTATAATTAATTTGGAGGTTGTAAGTTATTAATCATTAAATCTGAGTACAGATAAATTTGATTATTCAACTTAATTTTAAAAAGAAATTTTGAATTTTTGTTTGTGTGAGAGGTAAGCAACATTTCAGGTATGTCTGATGAGCAGAATAGATCTGCATATAATTTGAGGGAGGGAAAAGCAAGAAGGACTGAAAAAAAAGAAGAGTTAAGAAAAGTGAATAAAAGAAGGAAGGAAGAGAATTTAGAAGAGGCAGCTAAGGGAAAATATGTATATTTAATGGAACAGGAGGAAGGTGAACAGATAGAATTGGAAAAAGGGGACAGCATAGTAATAATAGAAAATGAATTGGAAGGCACAGATAGGCCAATAGAAGATTTTGAGGTGGAGACCCAAATAGATGAAAAAATTTGGGAAGAATCAGAAAATAGAGATGGTAGGAGAGAAAATAATGGGGACAGGAACTCACATGAAGATAGAATGATGAACTTTCTGAGGGAGATGCAAGAAGGTATAAGTAGAAAATTTGAAGAGAGTAAGGAAGGAAATGAAAGAGGAAATGAAGAGGTTAGATAAGATTGAAGAGATGAAAGAAAATATAAGTAGAAAATTTGAAGAGAGTAAGAAGGAGATGAACAGAGAATTTGCCTCAAGTAGGTTGGAAATGGACAAGAAATTCAAAAGCCTAAAGGAGAAAAATAAGAAAATATTTCAAAATATGAAACTACAAGTACAGGAAGAGATGGGATTAGTTGTACAAAATAAAAGGGAAGACTTACTACAGGAAAATAAGGATATGAAAGAAGAGTAAGGCAAAATAATCGAAGAAAATAAAGACCAAGTCTTAAAACTTGAACGAAGATGGGTGGAAACTGAAATTCAAGTTGAGAAAAATAAAGATAACATTGATAAAATTAATTTAGAGGTAAAAGGAGGAAAACAATTGGTGAATGAGAAAGCTGACCACATAAATGAGCGAGTAAGAAAATTAGAAAAAGATGGAGGGAATAGGAACGAAGCCATAAAGGTAATAGAAGTATCATGTGGAAGCCAAGAAGAAGTACCGAAATTTAATGGTAGGCGTGGTAATCCGATGGAGTTTCTGAAACGGTTTCAAAAGATATATGATACAAAAGATGAATTGCAACCTGAATGAAAGGATAGATGAGAGCTGGAGAGGAATAATAGACAAGGGATTAGAGGCAGAAGCTGTTAGATGGTGGGAGTCACTAAGAGAAGGAATAGGTGACTACCCAGAATGGAGAGAGAGATTTGTGAATAGATATTGGGCCAGGGAGATACAGGAAGGTATAAAAAAGAGAATTGAGATGGAAAGATATAGAGTGGGGACTGGAGTGAGTAGAGCTGATTATTTTATTGAAAGGGTTGTGATCTTAAGGAACATGACACCACCACCATCTGAGGAGGAGATCGTAAGAAGATTAATAAGGCATTTCAACGAAAAATTACAGGCAGCTAGAAGGGTGCAAAAAATCAATAATATTAGAGAAACGGAGCGATTGTTAAACGAGGAAGATAATTGAGGAGAGAAATGTAAATATCAGATTGAGAGATAGGGAACATTGGAAAAGGCCACAGAACAATTTCGAACAAAGGCCTAGAAATATAACAAATTATAGAGAAGAGAGAAATACAACATTCATAGGAAGATATGGACCTGAACAAAGGGGACCAAGTAGGCCAGTTGAATATAGAGGGGAATATAGACCTAAAGTGCAATTTACGAATCAAAGGGTAGAAACACATATGCAGAAGGAACCAGAAAGGAGGTTCGTTCTTACAAACGTGATAAAAAGAAATCCATACCAGAATACTTATGGCAAGAGTGAGAATAGGGAACCGAATAAAGAGGTTAACAATAAGATATTATGATATGAGGGAGATGTCGCACGAACAAACCTGACAAGACTAACCTAACCGAACATGACCAATTAATAAATACAAAATAGACTAAAAAACTACTGGATGTAACTATGAGAGGAGAGATGGATTTGATTAAAATAAATAAATATAAAATATGGTTAATTAATGAATTTGAAAGGGAGATTGGAGCAAATATGTCAATAGAATTATGCCATTTAGTTTATGTGAGTTTAAGGAGGAGGTAATAGGATAATTATAAAATAATTGAAGTGTGTCGAGTTAATAAAATTATATTATGTATGTAATAATCAAATTACGTAATAGGATGAAAGAAAATGTTGAGAGATATAAGAAAATTCTTATATATACTCATAAGGAGAATCTGAGCTAAACTATGAAAGAAATACTTAATAAGAGACAAGTGGGCTATTACCACAAAACTAAAAGTAGCAAGAACTAAATGAAACATTCGAAAATAAGAATCTATTGAATGAATGAGTGACATGGATGTACAAGGGCTGTTTTTTTTTCAACTTCCGACTGTACCGCTAGACGGCAGGGCGAGCGGCATCGGCCAGTAATGCGCGGCAATCGACTACGCACCTCTCCCACTACGACCTCACTCGTTTTCGGGCGTCTGACGCCATTACCAGTTTATCCAGTGACACATAAACATGGCTACCTTGATAGAATCTCCCGCCAAGTGTGAGTTGCGAAGTGTCATTCGTTTCTTGCAAGCTGAAGGGTTATCCGCAGCAGAAATTCACCGTTGAATGAAACGAGTATACGGTGAAAGCTTTATGAGTGACAGTGCAGTGCGTGATTGGTGTAGGAAATTTAAAGATGGACAAGTTGACATGCATGATGAAGGGGGCCAAGGACGAAAGTCGATCGCAAACGAAGACCTCGTTGAACGAGTTGACCAAAGTGTAAGAAACAATCGGAGGTTTACGATTACGGAGCTATCCAATCAGTTTCCTGATATTTCAAGGTCAGCCCTATACACTATCGTAACTGATAAGTTAGGCTACAAAAAACTTTGTGCTCGATGGGTGCCGAAGATGTTGACTGATGACCACAAAGCTTGGCGAATGGCGTCAGCAAGGTCTTTTCTGAATCGTTACGAAGCTGATGGCAATGATTTTTTGAACAAAATCGTGACAGGAGATGAGACATGGGTTCTGTACGACACCCAGAAACGAAACAGCAGTCCCAACAATGGATGCATTCAAACTCTCCAAACAAACCCAAAAAATTCAAAAAAACGTTCAACAACAGAAAGATTATGGCCACTGTGTTTTGGGATCAGAAAGGTGTTTTGCTTGTGGAGTTTTTAGAGCCAGATACCACAATCAATGCGGAAGGATACTGTGGTACGTTACAACGTTTGCGGAGAGCTATCCAGAACAAAAGGAGAGGAATGCTCACATCAGGAGTTGTGCTCATTCATGACAACGCCCGTCCTCACAGTGCTGCTTTGACGAAACGTCTTCTTGACGGGTTTAAATGGGACGTTTTTGACCATTTGGCGTATAGCCCTGATTTAGCGCCGAGCGACTATCACCTTTTCCCGGAACTGAAGATGATGCTAGAAGGGCAGAGCTTCCGAACTGATGACGCGCTGCAAGTCGCCGTGAAAACCCATCTCAAATCACTGGCGGCAAACTTCTATGAAAGAGGTATTAAGAAGCTTGTACACAGGTATGAAAAATGCCTCAATTTAAAAGGCGATTATGTTGAAAAGTAACTAATAATGTACCTAACTCTTGTTAATAAATTTATTTAATTACTCTCACTAGTTTTATTTTTATACCACATCGGAAGTTGATAAAAAAACAGCCCTCGTATATATGAATCCAGATTTAATGAATAATGATGTATAAGTACTTGTAATGAAAGAATTACTAGTAATAAGTAAAGAAATATGTATATAGAATAAGAAAAAGGACTTAATCCTTAATAATTGAATGTTAAAAAATAAAAAAATATTGATTTTGTTATGATAATTGTAATTGATTTGTTATATGTGTTAGGAGAGGTGATGTAATCAAAGTTTTGATTTCGTTTTTTGTTAATTGTATTGAATAAGAATTTCTTAGTAAGTGGAAAATATATTATTCAAATGAAAAAAATTAAACATATAAACAGTGAGTGACAGTTTTTGTTTTGTCATAATACCCACCGAATAACCTGAAAGAAGGAGTCTTGTGATATTTAACTAAATTAGAAAATAGAGAAAGTGTATTAAAAGAAAAAAATATTGTAACTAGAATAAGATTAAAAAAATAACTAAATTAAACAAAAATTTATCGAATTATAAGAAAGTGTATTATTTATTACTATAAATGGTAAGTAATAAAAAATAAAAGTAATAGGAATCTAAATTTCATTGTTAGGGTTACAATTATTTTGAAATTCTGACTGGCGCCCAGCAATTTATTATTTTCTAAGGATTATTATTATTAAATTTTGTTTTATTATAAAGAAATTATTTAAATTATTCAAAATTAAAAATACATATATATAATTATATATATATATATATATATATATATATATATTTTTTTTTTTAGGTTAGTTTTGGTTGGTAAAGATTATTTTAGATTTTTTGGACTAGGAGACTGACAGACTTACCTTGGTAAGAGTCCACACTGTAGTCTTGGTAAGAGTCCACACTGTAGTCTTGAAATAGAAACACATAAAAGCACTTAAACAATGATATATTTCAACCACTCAGTGGTCTTTGTCAATCGAAGAGAAAACACAAAAAGAAATATGAGAGAATGAAATAAAATAAATATAAGTTGTAATCACAGATTGTGTAGAGTAGAAATCAGATGACACAGATTAAAGATATATATATTGTTTCCATGAGCATATGAGTGATTATAGTTTATATAAGTCTGTCAGGGGAAAAGAGATAAGGCTATTAGGAGAAAAAAAAAAATGAATGGATTTATCTGCTGTTGAGGTTAAGGGATTCTCTGGACTTGGTATACCACTGGTATGATAGTTCCCACCTTCTCAGTTCTGAGGGATTGCAATCAGGGGGGAGTGATTTAATTATTTTTGTGGTATAGCAGTCATCAAAAGTTGTGATGTTGTGACTCGCAGCATGTTGAGCTGTTGGTCTATCCATATTCATAATTTTAGCATCATATCTGTGGCCATTCATTCTGATATTCAGACCATCCGTGGTCTATGTACTGTGCTGAGCAAAGTTTACATTGTAGCTGGTATATGACATTTTTCGATGTACAATTATGATGACCCTGTATTTTGAAGACCATTTTTGTTGTTTGGCTGTTGAAACTATTTGCTGAGGGGTGTATTGGACACGTCTTGCATCTAGGTCTATTGCATGGGAAGGAGTCATGAGGAAGTTTGTGTGGTTTCTCTGCATCAGGGTCTGGTAGTTTAGGATGTACTAGGATGTTTTTCAAGTTGGGAGGTTGCTTGTACCAAATTTGCACTGGATCGGTGAAAAGATTTTTGGTGTGGACGGAAGCTTGAAGAATTTTGAAGCCATCTCTCAATATCTTGTTGAGTTTATGTAGACCAGGATGGTAGTCTGTTATTAAAGACAGTTTATTTTGTTCTGTTTGAGGTTTATGGTGAACCGAGGATTGTGCTGAATGAATTTGGTTTTCAATGAGTTTTTTTGGGTATCCTCTTCTCTGGAAGGCTGTTGATATCTTTCTATTAAAATCTTCCAATTCCCTATCATTTGAACAGATTCTCTTACCCCTGATTGCTTGACTGTATGGAATGGATCGTTTTATGTTTATTGGGTGGTTGCTGTCGAAATGGAGATATTGTAGGTGGTTTGTCGGTTTGATGTGAATTCCTGTGTTGATATTTCCATTCTGGAGTGTTACCTCTACATCCAAAAAGGTGATGGCTGATGTAGACTTCTCCCAGGTAAATTGAAGTGTGGAGAATTGTGTCAGGCTGTCTAAGAATGCCTCAAGTGTTGAAGCACCCTGTGTCCAAATTAGGAAGATGTCATCTATATATCTATACCAACATAATGGCTGGTGTGTTTGTGTCTTTAGAAAACTTTCTTCCAACAATCCCATGTACAGATTTGCGTACAATGGTGCCATTCTGGTGCCCATTGCTGTTCCTTTTATTTGAAGGTAGTTCCTTCCCTCAAACTGAAAGTTGTTCTTCTCGAAGATGAACTTGGTCAGGTTCACAAGAAGAGGTGTAGTGGGAGAAGGCTTGCCTGGGCGTTTGTTTAGAAAATTTTCTATTGCAGATAGGCCGTGTGCATGAGGGATGTTGGTATAGAGAGAGGTGACATCTATTTTGGTCACCATATCAAAAGCCTTCCAGAGAAGAGGATACCCAAAAAAACTCATTGAAAACCAAATTCATTCAGCACAATCCTCGGTTCACCATAAACCACAAACAGAACAAAATAAACTGTCTTT
Organism: Prosapia bicincta; assembly: GCA_036971475.1. Lineage (NCBI taxonomy): Eukaryota > Metazoa > Arthropoda > Insecta > Hemiptera > Cercopidae > Prosapia > Prosapia bicincta. The sequence goes on along the minus strand of JBAIZL010000004.1, from coordinate 269,471,796 downwards.
AATAACAGACTACCATCCTGGTCTACATAAACTCAACAAGATATTGAGAGTTGGCTTCAAAATTTTTCAAGCTTCCGTCCACACCAAAAATCTTTTCACCGATCCACCGCAAATTTGGTACAAGCAACCTCCCAACTTGAGAAACATCCTAGTACATCCTAAACTACCAGACCCTGATGCAGAGAAACCACACAAACTTCCTCATGGCTCCTTCCCATGCAATAGACCTAGATGCAAGACGTGTCCAATACACCCCTCAGCAAATAGTTTCAACAGCCAAACAACAAAAATGGTCTTCAAAATACAGGGTCATCATAATTGTACATCGAAAAATGTCATATACCAGCTACAATGTAAACTTTGCTCAGCACAGTACATAGACCACGGATGGTCTGAATATCAGAATGAATGGCCACAGACATGATGTTAAAATTATGAATATGGATAGACCAACAGCTCAACATGCTGCGAGTCACAACATCACAACTTTTGATGACTGCTATACCACAAAAATAATTAAATCACTCCCCCCTGATTGCAATCCCTCACAACTGAGAAGGTGGGAACTATCATACCAGTGGTATACCAAGTCCAGAGAATCTCCTAACCTCAACATCAGATAAATCCATTCATTTTTTTTTCTCCTAATAGCCTTATCTCTTTTCCCCTGAGAGACTTATATAAACTATAATCACTCATATGCTCATGGAAACTATATATATATATATATATATCTTTAATCTGTGCATCTGATTTCTACTATACACAATCTGTGATTACAACTTATATTTATTTTATTTCATTCTCTCATATTTCTTTTTGTGTTTTCTCTTCGATTGACAAAGACCACTGTGTGGTTGAAATATAACATTGTTTAAGTGCTTTTATGTGTTTCTATTTCAAGACTACAGTGTGGACTCTTACCAAGACTACAGTGTGGACTCTTACCAAGGTAAGTCTGTCAGTCTCCTAGTCCAAAAAAAAAAAAAAAAAAAAAAAAAAATATATATATATATATATATATATATATATATATATATATATATATATATATATATATATATATAGAGAGAGAGAGAGAGAGAGAGAGAGAGAGGGAGAGAGAGAGAGAGAGAAAATTACAGTATGTATTAGAAATGTTTAAATGTAAATGTAACAATTTTAGGTTAAGGATATCTTTCTTTACATAAAGTTCTTTTATTGACTGTTTGATATACATTACTTCTGCGAATTTAGTAGTTTTTATGGGTGCTTTGTTTATTTGTTTTATGTTCACTTTAGCATATTTAGGAGTGATGTTATTATTTATAAGACATGTTTTGTTAAATTGAATGTGTGCATGTGTTTTCCTAACCATCAAAATTGTTGAACTTCTGCTTGCGGGGCTTCATTAAATATCGAAATCTTATTGCTGTTATAGCTGGTTGTAAATTACAAATTACACTTTTGCTATTATTTGTGACAAGACATTTGTTAACTAAAAGTTGTTAATTGTTAACTTACGCTTGTAGGAAACTTTTTCGTCTTACGACTTCTTCAGCCTCATGTTTTTGTTGCTAGGAATGCTGCTGTTGTGCTTTCTCGGTACCATTTTTTTAAAGTTAGAAGTGATGTGATCGAAGAGTATGTGTGATCTGTGTCGTGTTTGTTCATTTAAGATGTCATTTTTATGTGTGTTGCTATGTCTATATATTTCATACTGTTCTAGTGTGTTTAATTTAAGGCTTTTGTTGCATGTGTGAGCATAACACACACTAATGAAATACAGACAGCCAAATTACTAAAACAAAAAGCCAGAGAACACGATTTAAAGTACGTAAAAGCAGATAAAGAAAATACTACAGTTATTATACAAACGCAGGATTTAAACAATAAAATTAATGAATTTATTATAGCGAACAACATCACAGAAACAAATAAAGACCCAACAAAAACGAATATCACAACACAGTTAAAAACATAATTAATTCAACAAAACACGTAATATCTAAAACACAGAAAAAATACCTTAAAGCAATAAGACCTACGGCACCCACCTTACAAGCACTTCCTAAACTACATAAACAAGGAACACCAATAAGACCGATAATCAACAGCCAACAATCACCCGCACACAAACTAACACGCCATATGGATAGAACTATTAGAAAATACATAAAACTAGACACACACACACACACACACACAAATATAAAGAACACAATAGATCTAGTGAACAAAATAAAGAACATTGAAATCCCTCATAACTCAACCTTGGCATCATTTGACATCACAAACCTATATACCAATATCCCAGTCACAGAAACACTAAACATATTACGAGACAATCTAAGACTTATCAACACTCCAGAAAATATCACAAAGGAAATCATACACATTTTGAACACCATTACACAACAGAACTACTTCACTCACAACAACAAACATTACACACAGAAACAAAGCCTCCTAATGGGTTCACCGATTTCAAGCATTCTCGCAGAAGTATTCCTACAACACATAGAACAGAATAAAATCATAAATAACAAACACGCAGATAAGATAATATATTGGCACATGTATGAAGATGACATTCTAATACTATAGCAAGGAAACATAAGACAATGGCAACAACTCCAAACACATATAAACAAAATACACAAAAATATCCAGTTCACTGCAGAGTTTGAAAACAACAAAACATTGAATTTCTTAGACATCACCATAACAAAAAATCAAAACAAACATGAATTCGACATATATCGCAAGCCAACCATGACAGACACATTAATACACAATTCATCGAATCACCCAATACAACACCGCAGCATTCAAACATTTACTACACAGACTAAATAAAATACCTATGTTCACAACTAACTACACAGAGGAACTAAACACAATCAAATATTTAGCTCACAAAAATGGATATGATAATTATTTAATAGACAAACTACACAGAAAAATACTCAGCAAGAAACAGTAACAACAAAAACACGAACACAAACAAATTCATCACCCTCACATACATAAACAAACTCACAAATAAGATAGCACACCAATTCAAAAAAGCAAGATACAATGTAGCTTACAGAACAACAAATAAAAGCCAAACAGCTATCAGACACAGCATTAATACCAATACCAACACATACAATAACCCAGGAGTATACAAACTAAAATGCAACAACTGCTATAAGTTCTATATTGGACAAACAGCCAGATCTTTCGCCAATATATATACAGAACACAAAAGGGCACTGCACACTATTATTGAAACCATCCTCGGAAATGACCTCATGGACACTAAACACTCATGCAAAAGTATGGAAAATAACATGAGCACCCTCCAAACATGCAACAAAGGCCATTAATTAAACACACTAGAACAGTATGAAATATATAGACATAGCAACACACATAAAAATGACATCTTAAATGAACAAACACGGCACAGATCACACATACTCTTCGATCACATCACTTCTAGCTTTCAAAAAAAATGGTATCGAGGAAGCGCAACAACAGCATTCCTAGCAACAAACACACGAGACTGAAGAAGTCGTGAGACGAAAACGTTTCCTCCAAGTGTAAGTCAACAATTAACAACTTTTAATTAACAAATGTCCGGTCGCAAGTAATAGTAAAAGTGTAAATTGTAATTTACAACCAGCTCGATACTTTAGAGGTAATAAAGGAGCTAAACAAATGTTGAAAGTAGGAGAGGGTAATGGAATTGAGTTTATTTAATGTTTTCTAATACTTCTTCTTACATACACTTTTGGTAAGGTAATGTATCTCTCTATGTCCAAAATTAAGATATGAACTCTACATTTATTCTAAAGCGTGTTACACTAAAATAACTATTTGACCATAAAAGAGAAGACATAATCAAGTTCTTGACACATAGCATAGGACAATATACACAAGTAACTAATTTTTAATATTAATTTTTATATTAGGTGTATAGTGTAAATATATTATAATATATATATATATATATATATATATATATATATATATATATATATATATATATAGGTTTTTTTTATGTCGAACAATGCAATGTTGGAGTTATGCGGTATGTAGATGTCTTGGATTTTGTGAATATACACTAATGTGCCCATAGATAAAACACTCCAAATACTACAAAACATGCTCACAGCAAACAAAACTCTTAAACTCACTCACGAAATCATAACATTCACCAAACGCATCACATCACAAAACTACTTCACATACCAACACAAATTCTATACACAGAAAGACAGCCTCCCCCATCTCAGGCATCACATTGAACAACAATACATTCTACAGAACAACAATCATACACAAAAAATAATTTATTACCATAGATATGTAGATGACATTCTAATATTATACAACGGCAAATCAAACAACTACACAATTACATTAATACCATATACCAAAACCTCACATTTACCCTCGAATTAGAAGAAACAATAAAATAAACTTTCTAGACCTTTCCCTCACCAAACACAATTTCAAAATATACAGAAAATCAACAACTACCGATAATGTCATGCATAATACATCTAATCACCCCACAAAACAAACACACTGCAGTTAATCATATGTTACCCCGTCTAATCAATATACCCATGCAACAGAAAGACTATGACGAAGAACTCAATACAATAAAATACATTGCTCAACAAAACAGCTACCAACACACAATCATAGACAACATACTCATGAAAATTAAACACAAACATCATCAAACGGCTATGCATACAAACCACACAAAAACCAACAAATACATATCTCTCACCTATCACACACTAAATAGCCTCCAAATTCAAACAACTTCACTACCAAATATCTTACAAACACTTTAAGACAGCATAGACAACCCTTTCAAAAACAAACTATCTGGTATTTACCAATTAACATGTAATGATTGTCCAGCTATTATATTGGCCAAACCAGTAGGTCATTTTATATACGCTTCGAAGAACACATTGCCCAAAGAAACCAAACCGACCCAAAATCTAGCTACATAACACACCTAAAAACACGCATCACACACACGTCGGTACTAATTTAAACCTACTAAACACATTAAAACAAAGTAAATATATAACAACTTTAAAAAAATACAAACACTAAACAACAGATAAAGAAAACCTATAAACGATCACACATTATGAGACCAACTCCTGTTTTCCATTACATAGCGCACAACCAAAATAACCTACACCTTCCACAGTCATAAATCCATTCTGACATCCTTTGTACCTAACGCATATGTGGTCAATAGAGGCTTTGCTTCATAAAAGGAATGATTGTTTCGAAACGTGTTAGTAAGCCTTATGTATTCACTTGGTTAAATATTTTTTAATTATGGTTTATTCAGTGATTTTAAGATGATTACATCAAGCAATATTAAAACATACCTACACAATATCCAGTCAGGATAGATTCGGTTGTAATTTTGGTAAATATTTAGACTTATTGCCGATACAGAAAATTACAACCAAATCTATCCTGTCTGGATACTTCATAGGTATATTTTAATGTAGGTAGATAGTATTGTTGTATAAAATTATAACCAAAAGTTAAACATTTCAAGTTGAGTATTAAAATAAATTGACTTTGGCCTAGTGCAGTGCGCTGTAGGTATTGCGCGGGCGGTTCGCGCTATAAATCCCATTACACAGACTAACATTTAAAATGTGAAAAAATTAACTTTCCTTATTATTCGTGGAAAAAAGTTAATAGTCGTGTTCTACACATTAAAACAATTTAACAAAATTTTTGTTCAACAACCTCAAGAAGACCTATCGCAGACTAGCATTTAAAATGTGAAAAAAGTAACTTTCCACATTTTCCGCAGAAAAAGCTGATACTCATGTTCTACACATTTAAATGAGTAATTATAAAAAATTGTTCAAACCAATGTCATTAAGACTATATTTCTTACCAAATGTACTTAAGTAGGCATATAAATCTGAAAAATATTGGGTGGGAATATTATAATATACAATATTATCCTGATGATAATTGCAGGGTAATTTTGTTAGTTTCCTTTTGCATGCAAACACTTATTGTCTTACTACATTTTTTTAGAAATTTTTAGTTTGTGCAATTTATATATTTAGTTTTATTTTAAAAGATTGTAAAACACCAGGGGCACCAAATCCAATGAGAATAAAATATTAAGAAATGTTGGTTTTATTTATAATCATATATTATAGAACAAGTATATTAAGCATAACAAATTTACAGAAATCTATTACAAATTTAAGATATAATATTACTAGAGTATATAGTCTATCTAGAATCGAATTCCACTAGGTTTAATCGTTGGAATGGATGAGAAAGAAACTTTGCAAAAATGTTGAGAACTTTTGTAACACTTCTTGAAACTTCAAAAATATAGGAGGTTCTCTTACACATATTAGCTAGATTATTAAAAATGACTTGGCAGTCATTGTTTTCAGATTGCTTCTCATGCAAGTACAAAATATCTAGAATAAAATAGGGTGAAGCCATTAAATTTTTATAGCTTTCATCATTTAAGTCTATATTTGGGATATTCTTTGAACTGTTATAAAGTATAATTACCCGATAAAGTTTAGAAGGAGGCACAACAACTGGACAATCTATTTCTGGTAATTGAATATTGCCATGTATTTTGTGAAAAACTGATGTAAGATCATTACTTTGTACATTGGCTATGGTATTAAACTCTAGGTCATTGATTAAACTAACAATTTTCTGAACATCACTTGTAAAGTCACAAATCCATTCAATAGAATCCGACTTAATAATAACCAAAGCAAACTGTGTGTCTTCTTGTAGAGATATTTTATTCTTTAAGAATAACACCAAAGCTTTCTTCAGAACAAACTTTGGTGAGAGACAAGACTCTATTGAAGTTTTCATTAAGTAACCTGCTGTATCATAATCCAGAGAAATGTCGATACAAAGGATAATTTTTTCAGGAACTGCGACTTTTGGCACTCTTATCTCATTAGAACTAATAAATGTCTCTTCACTGTTAGTTTCCTCGTCGAAAATATCATCATTTTCACTAAAATTTGTACTCGAATTATTATGAAAGTCTTCATTTGTATCCGCATCTGTCGACGGCATATTATAAAGGACTGGCATTAGCTTTTGTATTAATGAAATTTAATATAAAATAATAATATTCGCTAGTTATAGCAAACAAATCCTTGTGTTCATAAATGAAATAAAGGTTTAAACACTTTTTAACAGCTCAGACTATCTGCTCCACTAACACATATACTTGTAAACTTTGATAAATACAACCATAGTACTAAAAAATAAATACAAGTATAAAATGGTTTCTTCCTTTCCAGGATGCGTAATAATAACAGCAACACAGTTTGATTAGTTATTGGCAGTTACCAAACTATTCCAGGTCAAATACTAGTTCTTTTGCAGACAATTTATGGAACAGACAACAGATTAAACTACACATGCAGAAAAATTATAGATAAAACATTCGAGAAACTAATTTCAATCTATTCAAAAGTGCTCTTTTCGAAAATGTTATAAAAAAGTGCGTCTCTCTCTATTTATAAAAACACTATTGCCAATTTCGATTTATTATGAGCTCACAGAGAAAGATCTGCAGTACCTAAAGCATTGAAATATATATATATTTAAAATTATTGTTTAAAAAATTACATGTTAGAAAAAAATTGTTAAATTATCTAACAATATTGAACATTTTACTATATTAATTCCAGAGATTCTTTTTTAACTGCATGTGAAAAGTTATTTTTTAAAATCAAAACCGTATGAGATGAATAAAAATATTCGCAAACAGGGAACGTTAAAAATGATGGGTCAAGCGGTGACGGTTTTAAAAGTAGATTATCGATAGTATCAAAGAGTATGTGTGATTTGTATCGTGTTTGTTCATGTAATATGTTTGTACTTTGTGTTTTTATGTGTCTGTAAATTTCATATTGTTCCAGTGTGTTGAGATGTGGTCCTTTTTTGTTGATGTGTAGGATTTCTAGGTTACGGTAAATGTCTGTGTAAATGTCCTGTTTCTTTTATGTGATTGTAAAATGTTGAGTTGTGTTCTGTTTGTGTTCCTCGACCCTTTGTTTAAAGCTGCGACCTGTTTGTCCAATGTCCAAAATAGCATACAAAACTAGTAACAGGCTACAATACGACACAACACCAATAACAAAGATAAACTACAAGCACCAGGCGTATACAAACTAAACTGTGACGAATGTAACGAATTCTACATTGTAAAATTAAACGAAGACCGTTGTAATAATAAATTAATACAGTTAACAATAAACAGAAAACAATAATACGAGATATTGATCCAACAATTATTAAAATTTAAACATAGATTAGTTGACTCCATCTTCACGTGCGCTATTAGTTTTTAACTAAAAACACTTTTACATGTTTGTAGCAGCACTTAATTTTACCATTGTTGAGGACGGCAGTTTCTGGAGATGTGTCCCATTGTCAACTCATACCTTAACTGACCTCTTGGTTATTATAGGTTAGGGGATATATTAGGGCAGGGATGTGGGTATATTTTGGAGAGTATTGAGGATTACAATGTCAAAAAGTGTATGTGATTTATAGTGTAATTGGATGTTGAGTATGTGTGGGATATAGTTTAAAATGTTTGTTTATCTTTTATTGTGCAGTTGTGTATTGTTATTAATAATTCTTTTGTTAATGAAGAATTTGTAGGTTAGGTGTTATGTTTGTGTAGTTATGATTTGTGGATATTAAATGTTCGACGAAATTTCATTTGGTGTTTTTGTTTTGTGAGTGCTACTATGTGTTCTTGGTAAAGTGTCTAAAAAGACTTCCCTGTTTGGTCTATGTAAAGACTGGGGTACGAACCAGGAACACGAAGCACGAAACAAGATATCCCTGTGAGAGCCAAAGCAATGACATTGCGGAATATTCAATGACTACCTTGTTTTAACCATTTGACACTAAGATTTTAAGTTAACAGTTTTAAAATACTTAGGTACTCAGACCTGGATTACTGTTTAATGATCAAAGATAGTTTTCTATAATTTTGTTCTGTAAAGGTTTTGTAAAATAATCTAAATTTTATTTTGTCACCGTTGAACGTATTGACATCTGAGGAAAAATTTAAAGCCCTTTGTCTCATTATAGTAAACAAGAAGGACTTTATTTATGAGCGTTCTACAAAAGTCAGATTTTAGACAACAATGGCCTGGCTATAACAAAAAAATATATGATCTCAAAGCCTGTCATTCAAGCCTATGCCATTGAAATATGAAAGAAAGGGAATAGTTAATGAAAACTGACATTAAAATATTACTTACCTCAAAAGAACAGAAACAACTTGCTTTTGTTTCAGCAAAAGCAGGATTACCCATATCTACAGCACTTTTGATGCTACAGGTAACTCTATCTTTCCGGACAATACAAAACGTCTGACAGCTACCATCCCCGATATATAAACGAGTTTATTAAAGATAGCAATATAAATATTTAAAAATAGGACTATACAAATTCGGACTGTGAATTAATTGATAAATAACATAAAACACTCTCTTAACAGAGTATTTTTTGTATCCTTATTGCCATTTTGATTGCAAAGCAATCATCTTTAAAGGTATAACAAAATAGTCCAGTTTTGTTGTTCTGAGGGTGATTGCTTTGCAACCGAATAGGGCATAACTTTATTTTAAAAATAATTGAATTTAAGGTCGTTTTATAGTATTTAAGCTTTTATAAATTTATCGTGGTTAAAAATAGTTTCGAATTTTATTGTTATGCTCAGTGACACTATTCGTAGAAAAAAATATTTAGGACATAAATGTTACACACAACCTCTAACCACAAATATTTTTATTCTAGTCCTTTGTACATTTCGGTTACCAATTAACCATCCTCAGAGATATGACAATACATCTATTGTCTACATACATTGTCATGTCACTTAGGATTCTTAGGATTATTACTTTGTAAAAGTATTTGTGGTTAGAGGTTGTGTGTATTATTTATTAATAATAAACCACAGTAAATTATTCCAAGTAATTATTTATATTTAGGAGATTCTTACTGGGTTGTTAATATTGTAAATAAATAATTCTTCTAAAGTCGAGTAGCTTATGTACATACAACTACTTTATATACATAGAGTATATTCATAAAAAAAACACAAATTCTGATTTTAATAAAAAAAAATGGGATTGATAAAGTTTAAAAAATGACTATATGATGAAAGTTTTTCAATATTAAATGATACAAATAAACATAATTATAGTGTATAATCAAACAAGTACTAAATGAGATATTAACAGAATTCACAGGTGAAATTCCTAATGAAGAAAAGTTACATTAAGTAGCATGTTTGTTCCAGAGTTTCCCTCAGCTGATTTAGAATATTTAGGTTCTACCGTAATAGATGTGACTGTAACGTAGTTTATGTTGACGTGTATGTTACATTAAATATATAAGAAGTTATAATATGATAGTTAATTTATAAATAAAAAGTCTTTATTCACAAAATAAGAAATGGGAAGCTCTCAAAGTATAGAAATTCCTGGTGGAGGAACTGAAGGTTATCACGTTTTAAAAGTAAGAAATCTATTTACTTCTTAACCAATTAGGCTAATTAAAAAGTAGTTACAAACACCTTTCAAAAATAGTTTAGACTTATCTACTGTAAATGGTAAGTTGAGTTAATAATTTTTCAATAAGAATTAGAATAATACTTTGGTCAAATAAAATAATCTTTAATCATAAAGTATTCTTTACTTAAAAGTAATCATGAAGTTTTTTTTATCACAGTATTTTAAATACATCTAGACTACTTGACCAAAAATGTTTTAACACTATTATCTAGTAATAGTTATTTCGAATTGACGTTATTAATGAATTATTATAAGTTGTAACGACTAAAATTTACATGGAGGTGTAAAAAGTCCAGCAATGCAGAGAAGAAAAATTCAAAAATAAAGTTGAATTAACCTCATTTTATAAACTCAAATAATTTTATATTAAAAATATAATTATTGTAACATTCCTCTAGAGATGATGGGTTTACAATAGAAATGCACTTTAAAATTCAACTACATGAAAAAGTTTATTTGTAATTAAGAGGTTTTATTTATTTTATAAAAAAATACACCTCTGTTGCTTTAAGTTGCTAATACCTCAGTCCACATAAATGTATAACCAAGTACAAAGCTGTATTAGGTAAATGTATTTTATACTGCAATAAAATATAGCAACTTTACAAGATATATGTAAAAAAAGGTTAGGATTTGTTTGGTTATAAAAAAAATAATGTTTACAAACTGAAATACTGAGCTTAGCAAATTGATGACTTTACATAACATGGTATACATTTATGTGCAATACTAAACTAAAGTTTGTTATAGCAATTAGTTTTCTTTTTTTGGTAGGTATTTACATTAGGGAACCAATTAGCTATGTGTATTACAACCTTCCTAAACATGTCCTAAAGCTATATTTAGTGTTGAAAAAATAATAATAATAAATAAATTTGGTAGTTTTTTATTAGGGCAGCCCCACACGATATTTTGGATTATTGTTCAAAAGCACGAAAAGGTACGATATCCAAAAAAGTAACTTTTTTCAAAGCAAAAAAAATTTTTGTGTGTGGATATCGTACCTTTTTGTGCTTTTGAACAATAATCCAAAATATCGTGTGGGGCCACCCTAATAAAAAACTACCATAAATTTAATCATCAATGTGTTGAGGAATGTTCAGGACTTTTTTCTAACACATGTTAATAGGGTTGATGTGCAGTAGCTCGAAAGTAACTTTCCAAGGTAAAAAAAAATTAATTTCTCGTGGATATCGTCGAATTTGGTAGTTTTTCAAAATTTCCAACAATAACGTATGGCGCCGAGCTTCAGCATTTTTACCGTTAATAGTTGACAAATGTAAATTTGTATCCTTTTTTTTCAACCAAACATATTCTAACCGTATTCCTGGTACTTTCAATATAGCTATGTAAAAAAGTAATAAGACATGAAGCACAAAAATATTTCTAAAATTTGTAATTAAATAATTCAATGTAATGCCACTCAATACTTAAACTATAACATAACTGCTACAGTTCAGTAATATACTAGCAAACTTAATTACCTTTCTTTTTTAATCAAGTCCATCCTTACTGAATACTTTAATATTAATATAATGTGAATAAATGTTTCTAAAGTATTAATTATATATTGTATATATTTTAACCTCCATTTATGTTTTGTGACATTTAAAATCACTTTCAGCAATACTATGGTTAACATTTCGTCATTTTGCGCAGATTTCTTATAACATTTTTATTTGGTAAAAATATAGTCTTAATGACGTTGGTGCTAAACATTTTTTGTTTGTTATTATATTACTTGTTTTAATGTATAGAACACGAATATCAACGTTTCTTTCCGCGGAAATTACAGACAGTTTTTTCACATTTTAAATGTTAAGTTGTACAGGCATGTAGGCCTATAGCATGAACCGGGCATGCAGTAGCTACAGCGCACTGCACTACGTCTAGATTTGTAATTTTATACAACAATACTATATACCTTTATTAAAATATACCTGCGAAGTATTCAGTTAGGATAGATTTGGTTATAATTTTATTCAATATTGCTATCTACCTATATTAAAATATACCTACAAAGTAACCAGTCAGGATAGATTTCGTAATATTTTTATTTAACATTACTATCTACCTGTATTAAAGTATACCTACAAAGTATTCAGTCAGGATAGATTTGGTTGTAATTTTGGTAAATATTTAGACTTATTGCCGATGCAGAAAATTACAACCAAATCTATCCTGACTGAATACTTTGTAGGTATACTTTAATACAGGTAGATAGTAATGTTAAATAAAATTATTACCAAATCTCTCCTGACTGGATACTTTGTAGGTATATTTTAATATAGGTAGATAACAATATTGAATAAAATTATAACCAAATTTATCCTGACTAGATACTTTGTATGTGTATTTTAATATAGGTATATAGTAATATTGTATAAAACTATAACCAAATCTATCCTGACTGAATACTTCGTAAGTATATTTCAATAAAGGGGGATAGTAAAGTTGAATAACATTATAACCAATCTATCCTGACTGGATACTTCGTAGGTATATTAAAATGTAGGTATTTAGACATGTTGTATAAAATTATGACCAAAAGTTAAATTTTTAAATTTTAAGTTTAGTATTAAAATAAACTGACTTTGACATAGTGCAGTGTGCTGTAGCTACTGAGCGGCTGGTTCACGCTATACATGCTATTCCAGACTAACATTAAAATTGTGCAGAAAAATTAACTTTCCGTATTTTCCACAGAAAGAAAAGTTGATACTCGTGTTCTACACATTAAAACGAGTAATATAATAATTAAAAAATTTTTTTAATACCAATGTCATTAAGAGTATATTTTTACCTTTTATTTACCTTTAAAGTCACTGGTAATTTCTATCAACTCATTGTAAAAGCCAACAAAAAATTGGAGATGTGCTTATTGCTTTCTAGTTGGCCAGAATATTATAGTAAAAATTTGCTACCTTTTCATGCTCTGTGCCATATAAATAATACATCCTGTCTATTATTTTTATTATCATAATTATGTGGGCTACATACCTTATTGTGTTTATGTTACTCTATCATCTGTAGTCATGTTGACAAGTCATTCTGGCTCAGCCTTGTTCAGTGAGCAATTGTGAAAATTATGATGTCTCATTCAAGTTTATTTAATGTCAAAAAATTACCTTTTCGTATTTACCACGCAAAAAGTTAATATTTGTGCTCTACACATTAAAACGAGGTATTAAAAAAATATGTTTAATGTTTAACATTAATAAGACTTGTTAACACTATACATGTCGTTACAGACTAATATTTAAAATGTGAAAAAAGTTACTTTCTATATTAACCACGTTATAAAAAGTTGATATTCGTGTTCTACACATTAAAACGAGTAATTAAAAAAAAATGTTAAAAAACCAACATCATTAAGACTATATTTTTACCATGTATTCTAAACAAGGTGAAAGGTAGAATAATTTAATTGGTAGAAACTATAAATGATTTTAAAATTTGGAAACATGTGTCATTATCTCTACATATCAACTCATGAAAATTTTTAATGTGAAGGTTCTTTATCTATATAACAGAATACTATTTTAAAATAAAATTAAATATAGTTATTTTATAAACTAGCTAAATAGTGTAGGAAAATCAGATTTATTCCTAATCCAGCCCGCGTTGCAATGAGATGAATGACTAGGGCAATGCCCTCTCAATACTGATTACTGTATTGTTGTGTCTTAATTTTCCCACAGTTTGACTGGTAATACCTGAATAGTTTTTTCATCTAACTAAAAGAGTTCTTGAAATATTTTGCATATTTTTTTGATTATTTTGTCATTTTTGTTTAGTTTATTAAATAGAATTTCAATTCGTAAAATAGAGTAAAACTGGTACTATAAATTTCTGCTGCAGCAGAATGCCATTTAAAGATTCGTTCAAAAGAAATTTTATAAATCAGGTGCTCATAAAATAGGAGTTCAACAGTATTTGGTTATAAAAAATAATTTCAATAATGGTAATATTAAATTCCACAAAGAGTTTAATACATATAACACTTGTTGACTTAATTAATATACTAAATCATTCAACATATCTAAATCAATAGGTTTGATGAGAGAAGAAAAAATTAATTTGAAAATTAACAACTAATCACTTTGTCTCAATGTATAAATTTTGCTGTGCCAAACGAAGGAAAATTAAAGCACTTATTAAATATGGCAGGCAGTTGGTTTATTTAGGAATCTTCATTTTCCTTTTTTACAATAAATTCTATTCTTACCAGATACTTCGCAGCCATATTTATACTTTTGACATATATTATGTAAATGTAGATAGAGTAGAAAATTAATATAATAGAATCACTGGTAATTGTCCCAACAATGAATAGAAGTATTCCCTACATACGCTCCGAGATAACTCGAACTCTTGTTCAATCCATTATAGAGAATTCAATTCAGAGTTGAAATTCATTCCAATTGTACGAGTAGTTTCCACTTTCCACAAATGCCTAATATAAGGATATGCGGTGTTAATAGAGAATTCAATTCAGAGTTGAAATTCATTCCAATTGTACAAGTAGTTTCCACTTTCCACAAATGCCTAATATAAGGATATGTGGTGTTAATAAAGAATTGAATTCAGAGTTGAAATTCATTCCAATTGTACAAGTAGTTTTCACTTACCACAAATGCCTAATATAAGGATATGCGGTGTTAATAGAGAATTCAATTCAGAGTTGAAATTCATTCCAATTGTACAAGTAGTTTCCACTTTCCACAAATGCCTAATATAAGGATATGTGGTGTTAATAGAGAATTGAATTCAGAGTTGAAATTCATTCCAATTGTACAAGTAGTTTCCACTTTCCACAAATGCCTAATATAAGGATATGTGGTGTTAATAGAGAATTGAATTCAGAGTTGAAATTCATTCCAATTGTACAAGTAGTTTCCACTTTCCACAAATGCCTAATATAAGGATATGTGGTGTTAATAGAGAATTGAATTCAGAGTTGAAATTCATTCCAATTGTACAAGTAGTTTCCACTTACCACAAATGCCTAATATAAGGATATGTGGTGTTGAAGGGAACCTTTAAGAACCACATATCCCTACACAATAACATTGATCCGATCATCGAAATTAAAGACAACCATACATCACACAACTTCACCATAGCACCGTTTGATATAAAAAAAACCTATACACCAACATACCAATTGAACAAACACTTCACATACTACAAAACGTGCTCACAAAAAACAAAAAGTAATTCAAGAAGTTATCCCACTCATCAAACTATTCACAACACAAAATTACTTTAAATACATATAAACAAAAAATATACACACACAACAATGGCTTGCCAATGGTTCCCTCCGTCTCAGGTATCGTAGCTGAAATATCCTCCTCAATATTAAACAACAACACATCCTACACAGTAACAATCAATATTATACTGTACTATCACATACTTAGATGAAATGTTTATGACATACTTATATTAAACTACAGCAACAAAAGACAACCCAAATAATTACATAACTACATCAAAACCTTGTATCAAAACTTAACATTCTCCCTTGAAATAGAAGACAATCATAAAATAAACTTTCTAGACCTCACATTTATCCAGATTAATTTAAAAATATATAGAAAATCGACAACCACTGACATCGTCATACACAGCTCATCCAATCATCCAACATAACTCAAACATGATACATTTAATCACATCCTAAATCACCTAATTAATGTTCCCATGCAATAAAAGGAGTATGATAAAGAGCTCAATATAAAAAAATACATTACCCAGAAATACTATTATAACATACTTATTGACAGTATACTAAAAAAGAATAAACATAAACAACACCTCTAAACAGCGACACTTGTTGAGCCACAAAACAAACATTAAATAGATCTACATCACTTACCACAACAAACACACACAAACTCACTTCCTACTTCAGAAAGTTCTATTACCAAATATAGAACACAACGAACTCTAAAAACACATACAATTCTTTAAACAATAAACAGGTATTATAATCTATTCATTATGTACAAATAACATTTAACAACTGTTCCTAGCTTCTACATTGGCCAAACCAATAAATCAGAGGTCTTCAACCTTTTCTACTAAAGGGCCACATCGAAAACATTTGGAGGAAAAGCAATATTTCAGGGCAAAAAGTCTAGCACCCCACCTCCCATATAGCCACGATGTTTTTTCTAATCAGACCTCAGTGGTGGTTTTTGAGATTTTCTTGCTTAGTTTCTTACTTGTTTACAGCTAGTTTTTACACTTATAGAGAAAAGAAGTGGCAAATGAGAGGCGAGTACTGTGCTCATATTTAATAGTAAAAATGCTTAAAGGTTAATCCTTAGTTACGACTCGAAGTAGTAGTACGACGGTAGTAGCCATGCACCGAGGAAGGTGACATCGTTGCCGAAACTAGCCTGTTATTAACTAGTGTGTTTGTTTATTAAAAACCTAATTTTTGGTGAGATTTTGAGTTAACTATTTTGACTTTTACCGTTAGCAAAATATATTAATATAGTATTATATAAATATAATAAATGAATTGTTTTTTCAATATGATAGCTTTCCGCGGGCCAGATGTGGCCTGCGGGCTGCAGGTTGGAGACCTTGGCAATAGATCATTAACAAAGATACAAAGAACACATCAATGACATAAAAATATAAACCTAAAATTCAGCTATGAAATAGCTGAACAAAACACATATAAGAACATCAAGACTAATTTAAACTTCCTTCACATACTAAACCATAGCAACAAATGAACCCCAACTGAAAATTTTGAAATATACAAACAACACACAACACAAAAACAGTATATTTTAAATAACACACACATTTAGAATCTAATACCCTTTTTCCAATACATAGTACACAAACAGGCTATCCCACACCCCTCTACACCCATAAGTCATATGCCTTCAACCCTGAATGAAAAGCTGCCAGTAGCAGGTTAGGCTTTGTCAATGAAACAGCTATTTTGAACATATCAGGTGGTATATTCATTTAAATTTAAAAAATTATCTAGTTACCATGTCTTTGACACTGACATTCTAAACTTTGGACAGGGTGTCTTACTTGCATTTGTTAGATTTCTAGTGAAACTTTATCTTCAAAGTCCTTTATTGGATTGTGTATGAATTATTCTTTTAATTAAAAAAAACTTTAGAGCAATAAATATCCATACAATTAGTAAGTGTAGTTGGATTATCTATTCTAGGATTTTCAAATGTCCCAAAAAACTTTTTTTTAAAAAAATTTAATGCTATTTTCTCCTACATGTTAGATTATTTTATGTCCCAAAAGATTACTTTAGTTTCACATTTGGTTCTTACAGAATTTGATTAAGTAAATATTTTTTGTTTAGGTTCAAGATTCTTCACCTGGACAAGCAGCTGGTTTGGAAGCATTTTTCGACTTTATTGTTGCTATTGAAAATACTAGACTGGTAAGTTAAATAAAAGTTGTTATTATTTTTGAAAGATGCTTTGGTTGTGGTAAAGGTCCTGTGTTCAACACCTGTCCAAAATCCAGCAACAGCATTGACCAAGCGACACTGTTGCTAAGGACAAACACTGTGAGGTAGTCAGTACCAGGGGAACTTTTCATATCCCTTAATTCCTCTCTGATGATGTTGAATATGTTTCAATTTTATAAAATTTACTTTTATCTTTATGTTTCAAAATCAGTTTTCTGTTACTATCCCCCTTAGTTCAATATGTTATTGTTTTCTCCCAATTTTAAAGTTTTTGTTTGCTGTAACTACCAAATTGTCTTTACAGGCTTTAATTTTCTTCTTGGTAACTGTTTCCTTTATAAACTGGCATTATGTCTTTATTACTTTTACAGAAATAATGTAACTAAGTTATTTTTTTCAATTGTTTATTTTTTTGAATACAGCTCATTTATGTAGTTTTAATTATTCTTTTAACAAGTTCTGTAACTATAAAAAAACCGCAGGGTAGAAAAATGATCCAGCTCAAGGAACTTAATGTTCCAGGTACCTGTATCTCTCAAGAAACAAAATTCCCAATCTTTTAGAATCTTAACAATTCACAAGAAATCTTAATATTTGTTTTTAGAAATACCTCGTAAAATGTGTGTTGTTACACAATAAACTAAAAAAAATTTAAATAAAATGTTTTTATTTTTGAAGAATTCATTCCGAATTTTGGTATAGACATTTATTATTTTTTTGTTGCCTATTTGCTTTTTAATTTGGCACTAGGTCTTTTTGCTTTTACTGAAATAATTTTAGTAATTTAATTAATTAATTTAAAATTGTTTTAAATTATTTATTGTTTGTAAAATTTTCAATAACTCTTACTATTTTAATTTAAGCTTTTTTTCTTGAATTTTGTAATCCATTACGTTCGGTGAAACTTAATGACTTTTTTAAAGTAATTAAGATTTTATTTTAAAGTATTTATGTTGAAAAATTTTTAATTTTTTTTCAATATTCAATTTTTTGTATTACTTTTTATAAAATTTGCCGACAATTTCCAACAATTTAAAAAATTAACATATGCATGTTCATCTTATTAAATTTGAACTATGGGTGATATTATTAGGAACAAAATATTGTATTTATAAACATACCCTGCACAAATGTGTATGATGCTATGGGAAATCTTACAAGTGACCCGTTTTGTGTGTTTATTTTGTAAAAGCATGAAAAACTATATCTTCAATACAAAAAAATGTATAGATTAAAGAGGTTATACTTCAATTTAATGTTACATAAATAACAAGCTAAATGTATGCAATTTAATTATTATTATTTGAAATATTTAACAAAATAAATTCTACTATCAGACTCTTGTTAATATATTGTAGTTTATATTGTGCATCAGAATTATTTAATATAATTTTAGAGTCTTAGTTTATTGAGTTATGCTATTTTGAAAAAAATTAACCTAATGTGACTAATGATATTTGAATTAAATATTCATCACTCTATACAGAGGTTTATACATTTACAACTGTCTAAATTAATGTCTTATCATATTCATGTTTAATGTAAAATGGTGATATATTGAAACATTTAACATTCTTGGAATAGGTAATGACGTTATTAAATTTGTGCAGTGTTTATAGACGACTTGTTTCAGGATCAAGATAATGATACGCTGAAGGAACTACTCAAGTCAGGACTTGACAAAAATGTTAAAATGACTGTTTACAGCAGCAAAACACAATCCGTTAGGCAAGTTACAATTGTCCCTAGTGCTACATGGGGCGGCCAAGGATTGCTGGGTGTTAGTATTCGCTTCTGTTCATTTGAAGGTGCAAATGAAAACGTCTGGCATGTTTTGGTAAGTATTTTTGATATTGTAGTTCTAAGTTTGTATGTACAAAGTCAGTAAAGAGACAAATACTATTAGTTTTAATGCAGTTTATTAATTAAATCGTTATGTATTCTTATTTTTACATTTAATTTGCTAGACTTATAAGTAAATTTATTAAAAATAAGCCATAACGTTTTCTAACGCATGAAGTTGGTTTGAGCTAGGAGATAGTATATTTTAAAGCAGATAATCGATATTGTGGTCAGAAGTAGATATAATTTTTATTTATTTTACGTTGTCCTTATGTTGTGCAACGGAAAAATTGTTATTTAGTAGTTAATTCATTTTGGGTTTCAGTATGTTTGTAAATTTTATTTTGCTACTGTATTGAGATGTAGTATTTTTTTTATAAATATAAAACCTATCTTATTTTTAACTTCTTTAAAAACAAATAAATTCAATTTAAAAATACAAAGTTAAAATTATAATAAATTAGGTTGCGTATGTGTCTTGCACACATTTTATGTCTTTTCTATAGGGGATTAAATTATACCCATTAGTAATTATTTTAAAGAACATTTAGCTATTAAATACTTTTATGAGGTAGATGTTACGTTCTTAATGACTTTTGTTAACCTAATGACTTCTTAATGGTTAAATGGTTTCAACCATATTTCTGAGGTTAATGCTTTGAATTTATATGCTTGACACACACCTATTATTTATATTTCACGATGTGGAAACATTATTTTTATTCTCAATTTTTGAGTTTTTTTCTGTTTGCATTTTCTCCCAGTTTACAAAATCTCCAGTTTTCTCCTTCACATAAGTTATTTATAAAATAAATCTAAATTAATTTAGCTTTTGAATTGTAACCCAGAATTTTTAAAACTAAAAGTATCAAAACCAATTATTTGAAATGAAAATACATTGACAGAAGTGCTGCTTTGATCTGTGCTGGTTAAATCAGTTTAACCCTTGTAAAACCATGAGTCAATATATCGGCTCTCTGAATAGCAATTGCCGATTCTGCCAATCTTCTGTTGTGTATTAAAGTGATCACATGTACATTTTGTAATTATTTATTGAAATTATATCTTTTAACTTATTTAGTATCATTACTGCCAAATTCTAATTTGTTTTCTAATTTCGTTTTTCAATGCAAGTTATTTTTCCGGGCACTAGAAAATGATCATGGACTATAGCCATACGATGTAATTAGGGACTTCATATACAATGGATCTAGAAATATCTTTGTTAAAATTTCATTTCACATACATAGATTTTTGGAAATAATATTGATAGATAGATGAATTGTAGATGGGGTGTCATAATTGAACAATGTTGGCACAGCAAAACTCATAATAATGATAGTGAATATAAAGTAAGGTTTTCGAAGGGTAAGACAGTTTAAATTAACAATATATGTAGAGAACCTCATAAAGGTGAATGTGTGCAGGTTTCAATATGACAGGATTTGTTTGGGAGATTTTATATGCTTGGAAACTTGGAAAATCAAAAAAATGATGATAGTAAGTAGGAAATACAGTTAACTCCCAATTATCCGTGGGCGGATTAACCGGTTTGCGGATTATCCGGGGTCTGCCATTGTTTTACAAATATCCAATTTTTATTCCAATCAGATTCATGTGTTTAAATTTCCAAACGGTGAATTACGACGTAAATACATATAAGGCTTAATAGAAGTTAAGATGAAGGGAATAGATATTTAAATATGTACGTACTAATTTTTACATTGAAAGGGAAGCATCCCGATGCGGGTTAGCGAAATAAGAGGGGCGAGCAGACTATTGTACATAAGAGACAATGACAAAATGCTTGGACGCCCGAAAACCTAATGTGTATCATAGGATTGTAAACAAATGTGAGCTAATCTCGGCTATAAATAGTCTAGGACATGACATATGCATTATTCATGTCTGTCATATACATTATCGATCTTTATGGCTTTGTGACACAAGTAGACACTGTGTGACAAAATGGTTCTCAAGAAACTTAGACCTCACATTAAAGCTAAATCAATGCTCACAAAAAAACAGACGAAAGTGACAGATTTTTTTGTTAAAAAGTGAAAATATTTTCTGTAAAGGAAATTACATATGTACATACATACTTACTTTTGACATATACTTACGTACGTATTGTAAATAGTTAGACATATAAATGTTATAATCCGTCAATTACATCGACATTTTAAATTATTTTCTGTATTTATTTTGTCCTCTGAAGATTATTTGTGAATTGCATTAACCGGGGTCATTATTTGTGTAACTTATGTTATATAAATCGATTATCGATCTAGTAGTTTTACGTATTCTTTGTTCATAGCGGATTATCCGAGGAATTCGTTATCCGGCGTTGCCGGGCCACCCTATTCCACGGATAATCGGGAGTTTACTGTATTGACCCTGTGCATGGAGATTTGAGAAAATGATTGATTTTATAATAAATATTTAATAACCTAGCTAATTTCAGAACAAATAACACAAAAATCAGACTTCTATCTGTATTTATAGGGAATCTACACAGCATTTAAAAAAGTACTACAAAAACTGGAAAAATGACGTCTTTCTTTTGTGCAATTTTACAAATATGGATGGTCTTAAAAGGGTTAAAATAGCTTCTACAAAATAGTTTTGCTGAACATATTCACCTGTAATATTGTGACTGATGTAAAATGATTACAATTTTTATTAAAGTTGTTTGTTGTAATCATCTGATTTCGAAACGAGTCAGCAAGTAAGCCATTACATATTCACTTAGTTAAGTATCATTTAATTATAATTTTTATTAGTTATACCATGTTGAATAATATATAGCGAAGGCCTTTTTGTTTGAAGTTCCCCTAGGACAAAAAATGTGTCATACTTACAGTATTTCCTTTCACTGTCATTGAATTTTTCCTACAATATGCTTCTCATGGAATGTTTTGCAATTATACTCCTGTAAATATGAATATCTAAAATTCAGCAGCTCATTCTTATTTGTCAGCCAGTAATGTATTTCAAAACCAACTGCCATTCTCATCTTTCTAGGCCCAGAAAATGTCCCCTTGCTCAAAGAAACTATGCAAACATTTAACTCTTGAGAAATTTAAGCAACATAAATTATCAGTATACCTGCTGTGTTGCAATACACTGGAAAATTGCACAAATAGGTAAACAATAATTGTGTAGAAAATCTACATCATTAAGACACTTCATATTATAGACCCAGGTAGTTATATCCTTGTTGAAGGAATTTTCATCTTTGATTTATTACACATTTCAGTATGACATAAGGCTGATGGTTATTTTTCTTTAAAAGAAAGGATGCCCCATTTTTAATGTAGAGTGTGTTTCTATGCGGTAAATAATATTTCATAAATTTTTTGTGTTTTTACTGCAGAAATCTCTTATTTCATTGTAGAGACTTTGCAAGAGAATAATATCCACTGAAGTGTGATCACATAAAAGTTCTACAAACAAAATGTTTTTAGTATATTGCCATTACCTTGAAACTTGTTCATTTCATTATTATTGGAGTATTTCTTGATTCATTATTGAACTTGCAACGATTTCTATCCTGATTTAGTTTATTATTTTTGTGATATTATTTTTCTTATAAATGTAAAAAAATTTTAGAAAACTGTAAATTTATTTCTGTATTCTTTACATCTTTTTTCACAGGATTAATTTTGGATAGAAGAATTATATTCTTGAAAAGTAATTTAGGAGTGTGACAAACTATTTTGGCTATCTGAACTAAACTGAAGGTTGTTTTTAATATTTATCATTAGATTTCATAATATTATTATTAAACATCATTATTATTAACACATTCAAGCCTACCCCCCCCCCCCCCCCCCAGTATAGATCTGGCCATTTAGTTAACGCTAATTACCTAAGCCCATGTAAAGCTTGGGATCCAGTGTTTATTTCTATAGAAATGTAATTCCCGTGTATTCTCTGTTTCGTTGATATCGTTCTTTATGTCGGTTATTTTACTTTACAAGTCCTTTAGGGCAGTCAGAGTTGATTTTACAAACAAAAACTTAACTTCTGAAGTGTGGCGACTGAGAGCTAGCAGACAGTTGTTTCACAGATGTCGGTTTGGTCAGATAGTGAGTGTTTTATTAGTGCAAGTTGTTTACGTTTTGAGTTTGTTGTCCACTCTAGAATTTATCTATCAGTTATTTCGTTTATTTAATTTGTCGTTTGTGTAATTTTTGTTTAGGTTTCGAGTTTGTTGTTTTTTGCTTAAAATATATCTTCCAGTTATTTAGTTTTAAATTTTTATTCTTAAGAGACATTACGTTATCGATATAATGGCTAAAGACACGTTAGGAAGCGATTCAATACTAGATATGTTACTTTTAGACAGTGACAATGAAATCGATCTAGGCCAAGGCACAATCGATATATCTTTTATTGATGAATTAAATGAAAATGTAAATGACCCAATTTTAGATTTGTATTCAGAAGGAGAGTTTTCTACACTTTAAAGGAAATATTTCTAAATTACATTTCTTTTAGCTTTAAAATGATACATAACATGTAATATCGGTATGTATTTTCATTCAAATGTAAAATATGTTTAGTGAAGTGTAGTGTTGCTTTTTTATTTTTTTAAAAATTTTTATGCATTTTTCAAAGGAGCATAACACCATCTGTATGTAAGTAATCAATGCATATGTATATATTACCTAAAAGTTTGTTTCATTCTCTTTACAAAAATGTATAATTTGTTGTAAATATGATATTTATTATGTCAGGAATTTCATATATTTAACCTAAAAACCTCCAGATAGTAGAGACAGGCGCCTATTAAGGGACTAGGCTTCAAAGTGTTAATGGTGTGATTATTACAGTTATTTTAGTTTTAATTATTATTAATTTTCATTATTTAGATTTAATATTGTTTTGTATTTTAGTTTTTAAGTTAGATCTGTCATGTTACATGATGGCGTGGCCTTGATTCTATTTGTAGTTCTGGTATTGGTTAAACCAGTTGCTAGGCGAAGGAGTGGGAGTGATGCCCATTGCGAATAGTCATTAGGTCTTTAGTTTTTAGATTCCAGTATGTTTGTAACTTTCTAATGATGCTAACCATATTTGCGAAATGTTTAAATATTTCAAGCAAGGGTTATTATCACTTAATAATTTTAACTGGGCTACTTTGGTTTGTATAGATTTTTAGAAAATATCTCAAACTCAATAAATTAAAATATCATAAAAAAGGGGATAAAATGAGCTTTCATAAAATATACATTTTTATACACCACAGTCTGTTGAGAAAAATTACATATCCCGTTAAAAACATAATAGAAATGATGAAAACCAAATTTTTATGTTAAGCATGAGAGTTCCCAGTCCTTTTGTAATCCCTTTGGAAAATAACCATACCATTATTAAATCTATAATAAATAGGCTACAAAAAAAACCCGATCACTAAAATACTTTTTACTATATGTTTGTAAGAAATGCGAAGTTTTATTATATATTTTTTAAGAAATACAGAGTTTTATTACATGTTTGTAAGAAATACGGAGTTTTATTATGTTTTTAAGAAATATGGAGTTTTATTATATGTTTTTAAGAAATACAGACTTTTATTATATGTTTGTAAGAAATACGGAGTTTTATTATATGTTTTTAAGAAATACAGACCTTTATTATATGTTTGTAAGAAATACGGAGTTTTATTGTATGTTTGTAAGAAATACGGAGTTTTATTAAATGTTTTAAAGAAATACGGAGTATATTTTTAAGTGTAGATGCAACAAAAACTAAAAATTAGCAACTGTGTCGTAGCTCGGAATTGTTTTTTGTGCAGCTGATTGGAAATGAGAAAGATGTGTAATTTGAAACCAAATGGCATAAAAAACTTTTTGAAATAGCAAAACCCAATATTTTTCTGAAAGTGAAAACTTGTGGAGTTAATTACGTTAGTCTGAGCTGTACTTAGGATTTGATACCATTGGTATGTGTAATAGCTCGATCTATACTCAGGGTCAGTATTCAATGCATTGAGATCATTTTAAGTCATTAGTTATTCTTGTTTTTAAATTAACCCATCAATGTTTACATAATCAGTGAATATTTAAGTAATATAATGATGTTCGACTATGATGTAATTCTGTTTCGAATTTAGAAATAATTCATTTAGTAATTTCTTCTTTATTAGACCAACATGTAATTTATTTACAGTAGAGTCTCAATAGTCCGAGGTAGATGAAACCGAGACCCTCTTGGATTACTGAAAACTTGGATTATATGGAAATTCATTACATATGGATTTTTCAGTATATTAGAAAAAACAGAAGTTCTAATGAACCCTAATACTATAATTAAGAATGTACAAATTACATTTATAGAACTTTATGGATTACAGTACTTGTATAAATTAATGTTGCTTTGGAATACATTGTTTATCATGAGTGGTACATTTTTTGGAAAAAGTTGTGTCTTCTCCGTTTGATTATCAGATCGTTTTTGTGCTATGGTGTCACGTAGATGTCTTATCAGTAACATATCTTTTGGTAAGTTGTATATTTGTTGTTTAATAGAGCGTAGTGCAGTATCCAAGGTGGTCGTTCTCTCACTGTGACTAGCTTTCGTTTCTTATATTGTCTTGGTCAAAACTTCTTTATTTTCATTATTACTCCCTTCACTAGTTTTATCTACCATCACAATAATCAAAACATATGTTACCTCAAATCGTTCACATCAGAATTTTCACAACCAGGAAATTTCTTGATAGGGAATGTCAAATCTGTTGCTTCTTGTGGATAAATAATACAGTCAACAGTTTCATTATAACTCAAGATTTTATTCCACAACTTATTTGATATTTCTTCTTTTATTTTGCTCCATGATTCGGCTATCCAGTAAACAACTCAGAAAGCCTACAGTACTTCCTTCCCCTTCAGTTGCTTCCAAGAGAGATTGTTAGAGGTAACACGTGTATTTTAGACTATGTGTTCATACATTCCAGAGCACACCGATCCATCGGCTAGATTAGGCTCATAACATTTACGGGAAGCTATAAAGCACGGATATCATCAGAGATTTGATCTCCATCGGGATCCAACGCTGGTGCTAACAATAAAAATAGCCTTCAGAGGCAAATTCTTTGCTTTTAAAAACATTTCAGTTTGCGGTAATGTTTTTAAACGCTGGCAGCTTAGCTGATTAATCACATGGCTTAGTTTACTCGAAACCTGACTAAAATTTAATGATAGCTCAAAAAATCGGGCCTCCGAATTTCCAAACTCTACTGTATTTTGTATTATAAGAAACTATTGGGTAACTGAGTGAAAACTTTTGAACGTACTTGCTGAAGCATTTAAAAAAGCATATTACAAACTGAAACAGCCATACAAAAAACCGACACCAAAGACCAAGACTCACTTCGACATGACAAAAAACCTAACCAAACAGAAAAACATAACCAACAAAAACAAGAGCAATGATATTAAAATCGCTGAAAACATAAAAGAAAAAGCCCAACTAAACAACATCACACTCACCACAGCAGACAAAAGCAACACTACAGTAATCATTAATACAAACAGCTTAAATGACAAAATCAATGACTACATAATAAATAATAATATAGTACAACTAGATACAGACCCAACAGAAAAATATCACAAAACATCAAACAACTAATTAATACATCTAAATACATTATCAACAAAAACAAAGAAATCTGAGCTACCATCAACTACCAGAATGCCCCTGCACATAAATTAGCAAAATACATGGACAAAATAATCAGACAATCCATAAACTTAAACACAGAAACACACATAAAAAACAGAACAAACTTCATAAATAAAATATAAGACATAAACATACCACACAATTCAACACTACTATCACTCGACATAACAAATATGTACACCAACATACCCATACCCAAAATGCTCAACATCCTAGAAACCCAATTAATACAGAACAACATACCTAAAACCCACGTTACCGAAATCATAAACATCCTCCAAATCATCACCGAACAAAACTATTTCACCCACAACTCAAACTTCTATTCACAACCAGATGGTCTATCCATGGGAAGTCCTATCAGTAGTGTCCAAAGCGAAATTTTCCTATAACACAGAAAACACCAAGATACTCACAAACAATACACACTCACACAAAATTATTTACTGGCACAGATACGTTGATGATATAACACTAACAGAGGCAACTCCCGTCAATGTGAAAAACTCTTCACTTACACTATTAAAATACACCCAAAACTCCACTTCAGTTCAGAAATTGAAACCAACCGATCCCTAAACTTCCTCGACCTAACCATAACAAAAAGCCACACACAAAAACACAGCTTCAACATTTACAGGAAACCCATAATGACAGACACACTTATCCACAACACCTCAAACCACCCTATCCAACACAAACACGTTGCCTTCAGATCCATGCTCCATAGACCTAAAGTAGTCCCAATGACCATAGAAAACATAAACAAAGAACTAGACACAATTAAATATTTAGCATACACAAATGGAAACAACACTACAATAATAGACAAACTATGGTACAAAATACAAAAAAACACTCAAATTAAC
Organism: Prosapia bicincta; assembly: GCA_036971475.1. NCBI lineage: Eukaryota > Metazoa > Arthropoda > Insecta > Hemiptera > Cercopidae > Prosapia > Prosapia bicincta. Next base: position 269,443,294 of record JBAIZL010000004.1, on the reverse strand, counting down.
ACTACAGACAGGGAAAACAAATACATCACCATACCATTCATAAACAAAACAACAAACAAAATAGCCTGCAAATTTCAAAAAATAGGTTACAAAATAGCATACAAAACCAATAACAAGTTACAATACAAAATACAACACAATATCAACAACAAAGATAAACGACAAGCACCATTCGTATACAAACTGAACTGCGCCGAATGTAACAAATTCTACATTGGACAAACAGGTCGTAGATTTAAACAGAGAGTCGAGGAACACAAACAAAACACCAACTCAACATTTTACAATCACTTAAAAGAAACAGGACACAAATACACAGACATTTATAATAATTTAGAAATCCTACACATCAACAAAAAAGGGCCACATCTCAACACACTAGAACAATATGAAATTTACAGACACACAAAATACAAACATATTAAACGAACAAACACAATACAAATCACACATACTCTTTGATACTATTGAAAACCTACCTTTAACACCGTCACCGCTTGACCCAACATCTCCAAGCAGAAAATACTGATGAAGATCGGCACATAGCGATCGAAAACATTCTGTCTCAGTAAGTTTTAACAAATTTACTAATATTAAAGTTCGGATAGTCATAAACTATTGTTTAAGTGATTAATAAGATTCACCGATCGTAATGGACTACAAAATTCAATAATTTTTAAAAAATCGTTTCATTGACAAAGTCGACCCTATAATTCAAAAGTTTTTCCTCAGTTACACAGTAATTACTTACAATTTAATCAGTAAATTCAAGATTATTACAATAAGCAACATTATTTATTTTTTTTAATTGTAAGTTTTAGTTTTGCATACTTTTATATACCTAACATATTAAAAAAACTATATTTAATAGGAAGTTAATCCAAACTCCCCTGCCGAGGTGGCTGGCTTATACGCTTTCTCAGACTATATTATTGGCGCTGACTCTGTTCTGCATGAAAGTGAAGATTTGTTTACTTTAATAGAAGCTCACGAAGGCAGAGCACTCAAGTTATATGTTTATAACACAGAGCAAGATACATGTCGGGAGGTCACAATTACTCCCAATTCACAGTGGGGAGGTGAAGGAAGGTAAGTCTTCTGGTAACATTATTAGTAAACAGACATCCACTTAGTAGATTATTTTAATGAATTATTAGTCACTAATTCAATAGAGATATGTTAGTCGCTCTCTAATGTGTATCTAATATACCATACTCAAATCTGGAAAAAAGTAGGTAATATTTAAAACTCTAAATTCTGAATAAATACATAGTTTGACAGTTGCAAACTATTTTAGACTAATAATTAAGTATTAGAATTTTCTTAATTCATCGTAAGTAACTTTCCATGCATTCCTGGTAGAGTCAGGTGTTATTGGGACAGTTAAACAAAACTAAAATAATTTTTAATATGTTTTAACAAAAAGTAAACTTATGTTGACCAACAAGCTAAGAATTTTTGTTTCTAAACTCGTTTTTCAATTCCTTTTATTCACACACACAGATACACCTTGTTTGAATTTTAAATCGTTATAAAATACTTTTTATTCATTGACTCAATTTCAAATACATTTTTTAAAACTTGTAGTAATTGGCACTTGATGTTAATACAGTTTATTTTAAATATAAATTCAATAACTAAGTTTTAAATTAATTCATTTTAGTTTTATATGGGAGAAAACCCTTTCACAAAAGGGTCAAGATATGCAATATAGTTGTTTAGTTCCATTCTTCTTAAAATAAATGATAACATTTGATTTCATAAAACAGCTGATATTATGTTGAAAAAGCAGTTTTAACGTATAGGTTATGTTACTTTATTTATATTAATTGTAATTATTTAACAAAAAGTAACTTGATTAACATTTTCCTTTCTTGACCTAAGTAGAAATTGGCTTGTTTATTATTTCTTCTTTTCCATTTTAGCGGGCATTAGCCTCTGTAACAAAACTTTATAACATCAGAATTTGACTAATGTTGAACTGGTTACTTTTCTGATTATCAACAGACATAGCTCAGCTTTTGTATACAAAGTTTTTTGATGCACACTAATTTTTTTATGAAAATTGCATATGACTATACCAATTGTTCATTAAAAAAAACCCCTTTTACCATTAAATAGTAATAACAATAATTTCTTTGTATAGCATGAGTAGGAGAGTCGGAGTAGAGCTATTTCACTTGGGGGATACAGTAATCAAGGAAAGTAATGTAGCCATCACTATGCATCAACCTCGTGGTATACCCTAGGTCAGGAGTTCTCAACATTTTTCAGAGACTGTACCCCTTAAGAAAAAATTAAAATAGGCTAGGAGTTCTCATCCTTTTTCAGAGACTGTACTCATTAATAAAAAATTAAAATAGGCTAGGAGTTCTCAAACTTTTTCAGAGACTGTACCGCTTAATACAAAATTAAAATAGGCTAGGAGCTCTCAATCTTTTTCAGAGACTGTACCCCTTAATAAAAAATTAAAATTTTGCGTAGCCTCTTATTGGGGGGGGGGGGGTGTAAATTAAAACACTTTTTACATAAAAAACACAATATATTTGAAAATCTACGAAATAGTGAGATAAACCTATTGGACCTTGTTGCTGGAGAGGGGAGGGAGGGATTAAATTGAAAACACTTCTTACATAAAAAACAATATATTTGAAAATCTCTATGAAATAGTGAGATAAACCTATTGGACCTTGTTGCTGGAGAGGGGAGGGAGGGATTAAATTGAAAACACTTTTTATATAAAACCCAATATATTTGAAAATCTCTATGAAATAGTGAGATAAACCTAATGTACCTGTTGTTATAGAAATATTATGTTGTTTTGTTATTAATTGTTTTGTTATTTATTGTTATGTTTCTTTTTATTGTTATATATTTATTGTTACATATTTATTTTTATATTAATACTGTTAGATTTAAATTTTGTTTGTTATGTTTTGTAATTTGTGTTTTATTTAAATTTTATTTTATTATTTGGTTTTATCTTTATTGTTGATTGGCTATGATAACCAAAATTGGTTTTTCGCCAGGGGGGAAAAGTTCCAAGTAACTTGACCATATAAGTATTCAATTAGATTTCATTATTAAATTATAACCTTTCGTGAAACAGAAAGAAATAAACAATTATTTAATTTTTTATTAACTTGCCCCACGTACCCCCTGGCAATGTTTGCATACCCCTAAGGAGTGCGTGTACCACAGTTTAAGAACTGGTACTCATTCTCATAACCCAAATCAACCTGGGGGCTGAAAACGCACACAGAATTCTAGACTCTTAATTTTACCATGCCACCACCACTGTAAACAATCATTATATAAAATCACAGGTTTATCATAGTGAATATTTTATATTTACTGATGTCACAGATAATCCTGATCTCGAAGTTTCCTCTATGAATAATCTGCTTAAATTATAACATTTCAGAAACTGAGACAGTGAACATCTTTTATATTTTCCTTTTTAGCTATATTGATACAAAAGCTCTGTTTCAGAGACATTTTACTATTTAATGAAAGTTCATAAGTAGAGCCTACACATATTTAGGTTGTCTCCTAGTAGTACAACTTGCCACAGTAAAATTTAGCAATGGTGAATATGCTAAAACTTAATTCTGATTTTTCAAAATATATCTCCCAATAGAATTACAGTATATTTTATGTTTTGTGTTGTTTTCTATTTTGATAGAAAGTATAGATTTATATTTTTTATGTATAGAGTAATGAATAATATAAATAATCAATTAAAAAACTTTGTTTCAGTCTTGGTTGTGGAATTGGCTATGGATATTTGCATAGAATCCCAATAAGAGGGCATCCAGAAATACCTGCACCCTTACCTTCTTCAGCTTCTCAGATAAATCATGTACAAACCATGGTAAGTATATTTTACAGTGAATGCCAGCAAACTGGAGATACCATTTCCTAAAATGATAGATTCAGATTTTTCCTATAAACCCGAATTTTTATTACAGGGGTTATTTTGTTATTATTATTTTTTTACGATGTTAAAATTATATATAGATATACAACAATCTAAAAGAAATTTGAATATCTTACTTTACAAGGGCTCTATCTTTGTTAATATTTTAATAATCTATAAAATTATATTAATATAATTTCTATTGCTGCAAAATATAAAAATTACATAATTATGGTGTTTGAGTTATAACTACATTTGACAAATATAATCCTGTACTGTAAGAAAATGGTTATTTTGTGTACAACTGCATTATCTTATACAATATCAAGAGTACAGTGGTATAATATATTACAATAAAAATATTGGCAGAAACCCTAATACCACAAAAATAACTAATTTATAAGTTACCTAAGATTAAACCCTTATGTACATTTCGATAACCATGTCATCATCCAGAACTGTTTTTTTTAGTTATAGTTTTAATTTTAATTTAAGTATTGTTATTAAGCCTAGTTTATATTACATATATATTATTATTACAGTTCAGTCTTTTCCGATATGGCCTATAAGATTCGAGATGGACCCGTTGTTTGTTGATCAGAGGTGGAGAAAGTATATAGCTTACCTCATGCCTATATATAGCAACCGCAGAGAATGCTTGCCCCCAATATAGTTTGTAAATGATTGTATTCTAGATTTTAATTTTGTACTACTATAATACACTACACAGATGCAACACCCGACAATGGGAAAAACTCCTCACCTACACTAATAAAATACACCCAAAACCCCACTTCACCTCAAAGATTGAAACCAATTGATCATTAAACTTCCTTGACCTCACCATAACAAAAAGCCACACACAAAAACACAGCTTCAACATTTCCAGAAAACCCACAATGACAGATACACTTATCCACAACACCTCAAACCACCCTATCCAACACAAACACGCTGCCTTCAGATCCATGCTCCATTGGCTTAAAGAAGTCCCAATGACCACAGAAAACATACACAAAGAACTAGACACCATTAAATATTTAGCATACACAAATGGAAACAACACTACAATAATAGACAAACTATAGTACAAAATACAAAAAAACACTCAAATTAACACTACAGACAGGGAAAACAAATACATCACCATACCATTCATAAACAAAACAACAAACAAAATAGCCTGCAAATTTCAAAAAATAGGTTACAAAATAGCATACAAAACCAATAACAAGTTACAATACAAAATACAACACAATATCAACAACAAAGATAAACTACAAGCGCCAGGCATATACAAATTAAACTGCAACAAATTCTATGCTAAATAGCATACGCAAATGGATACAACACCAGACAAACTATGGCACAATATTAAAAAAACACTAAAATTAACACTACAGAGACAAAAAACAAATACATCATAATACCATACATAAACAAAATGTCAAATAAAATAACCCATAAATTTCAAAAAAACATTCAGGATACAAAATAGCATACAAAACTAATAACAATTTACAATACAAAATACAACACAACACCAACAACAAAGATAAACTACAAGCGCCAGGCATATACAAATTAAACTGCAACAAATTCTACATTAGGCAAACAGTTCGCAGTTTTAAACAAAGACTCAAGGGACACAAACAGAACACCGACTCAACATTTTACAATCACATAAAAGAAACAGGACACAAATACACAGACATTTACCATAACCTAAAAATCCTACAAAATACAACAAAGGACAACATCTCAACACACAACAATATGAAATTTACAGACACACAAAAACACAAAGTACAAACATATTAAACGAACAAACCCAATACAAATCACACATACTCGAAAACCTGCCTTTAAAACCGTCACTGCTTAACCCAACATCTCTAAGCAGAAGACACTGATGAAGATCTCCACATAGCGATAGAAAACATTCTGTCTCAGTAAGGTTTTACAAATTTACAAAATTTAAAGTTCTCAGAAGTCATAAACTAATGTTAAAGTGATTAATTAAGATTCTCCGAACGTAATGGACTACAAAATTCAAGAGTTTAATTTTGTAATAGCACCTTCTGATGACCATGATAAGATGGTCATCAAAATGTACATAAAGGCTTAATCTTACAGGTTAAACTAGTTATTTTTGTGGTATTGAGGTTTTGGCCAATATTTGTATTGCATTATGTTACACTATATTTTTATATACTTCTATTAATATATAGTTACAAAGTATCTATTTAGGATAGATGTGATGATAAAAAAACCTAAAACATATACAGTAAATGTCAACAATTACTGAAATATGTTTTAAGGGATTTCAATATCCCCAGTTTTTTTTATATTTTTGTGATCTATTATTTTTGTAAAAAATAAAATCAACATTACTTTAAACAGAATTTGCCAATAGGTTTGGTATATTTTTATAAAATCTGTACAAAAGTTTTGAAAAATAAGTTTAATATTTGTTTTTTATAATTGTGTTACTTCTAACTTATTTACAAAATTACTTTAGTGGTTTTTCTCTAGAGATAATTTTATACCTCTAAAATTTATAATTATTTATATGATAAAAATAGTTTTTAAACTAAATATGCTAGACTAATGATCAACGAAAAGTCAACAAATTAATTTAATATCAACTCATATTCTGTATGTTTAGTGTGCATATTCTAGACTTAAAACGAAGCCAGTTTCAATCTATAGCATTTTATTTGGTAGTTTATTTTCATGTCACTACTTGTATGATTTGTTTAAACTTTTAGGTTCCTAGTATCAGAAATGATCTAAGCAACAGTATAGGTGGATTAGCATTAAGCGGAACTCCGCCACCCATCCAGCCAAACATGACTCAGCCTCCCATTTCACAAATAACTACTACCATTGGCATTCAGCCTCATCCAGCCAACCTAGGTGGTGTACCTACAGTGCCTATGCCTGCTTCAGAAGCTACTGCTACTTCTACTAGCCATTTATTTCCACTTCCTCCAAGAAGTGGTGTGGAAACTATTGGTACTGCTAGTGGAGTAATGCCTTCTGTAGCATCTATTGCAACTACACTAGCCACAACTGGTAAGAATAATTACAGGTTGATAGCACCAACAACTGTATGGATAAACTTTACACACTTTCTCATAGCTTTTTTTCCATGCAATAGACCTAGATATACGAGATGTGCAATACACCACCCAACAAATAGTTCAATAGGCTTTAACATTCAGGTTCTTCAAAATTGTACATAAAAATGTCATATACCGGTTACAATGTAAATTTTGCTCAACACAGTATATAGGCCTGGCATAATGTTAGAACCACGAATATAGATAGACCAACTGCTCAAAACGTTGCTAGCCATGTGACACGATATTTTTGATGATTATTATACCACAACAATAATTCAAGCCCCTTCCCTATTGTTACCAGTGATGGAAAGTGATTTGCAAACCTGTGATTTAGTCATTGTCTTAAATCACAGTTCCACCTGCTTCGTAGTGAGATGAAGAAGCAGGTTCTTGCTTCTACCTAAACTATGACGGAGTGGGAAATCACGCCTACACGTGAAGCGGGACTCAAACTGGTTACAATTGTCACACCCAGATAGGCAAACTAAGGTTGTCGATCGTAAACTATTCTTTGTGTATGTGGAGGGGGCCTATATTATTTGGCAAATAATAAATAAAAATACAAACTATATATAAATTATTTATTTAAAGTTTATGAAAACACAAAACAGAATTTTCTAATTTTTTTAGTCCTACTATTTTTACACACATTTTAAAAAAATTGTTATTCAATTCCTTGTGTTATCTTACACTCATATATAGGAATTTTTAGACTAGATAGGAGACAGACTTACCTAGTGGCAATAGTCCAAAACTGCAATTTCTTGGAAATAAATAGACACACATAAAAACATATCATACATCTTTTGATTGATAAAGATCATTGAGTGATTGAAATATTTCAATAGTGTGATATATTTTTATTTGTGTCTATTTATTTATTTCCAAGAGATTGCAGTATATATATTGTACAAATTTTCAGTTGTTAATAAAACACATTTTTATTCATTCAATCTAGATCAAACACATTTTTTTAAAGTGTAGCGAATGACAATTGATGTAAGTACAGTTTTTTCAAATAATAATTCAATATCAGGAGGCCTATTTACAATCCGGTCATACTCTGATTGAGTCCAAATTTTTAAATATTATATTTGGAAATATTTGTTCAGTGAATAAATTAAAATAACATTTTTTAATATTTATAATAAATGAATTACCTTTAAAAGTCTTTTCGATTTTTGAAATCTAATATTCTTAAATGACACAAATTTACATATTGGTATTTTTAAACTAATTTTTCTTCTATATAATAAAACATAGGACATCAAAAGGAATGGGGAAAGGCTTGTGAAATAAAATAAAATAAATGTTTATAAATACTATTTACATTTTTAGTAACATTTTGATTTATCAGTACGGTATACCAAGAAAATGAGTCAAGCTTCCAAGAAATGTTTATATCAATACGGCATGAAAAGGAAATGAGTTGGGCTTCCAAGAAATGTTCATAGAAAGTTCTCTTATTTTTTCTAATGCACAGGAACGCACTTCCGTGTAATCCAAGTTTTCAGTAATCCAAGGGGGTCTCGGTCGGAAAAACCATCTACCCTGAATTAGCAAGACTCTACTGTAATGCAGTTTTTAATAAAATTATTCTAATTAAATTATATTTAACTAAAATTGTAATATTAAGAAAAATTTAAATTGTGCCATGCAAATATACTTAAAAACAGATATTAGATTCACCCATTGTAAATATCTAAAAGATAATTTGTACATATTAATATTGAAATGAAACAATTTGCAACCATTCAGAGTATGAAATACAGTTAAGAAAATAACCATGTTTTAACCATTAATATAAAAAACCTATTTGTAGCTATTCCTTACATTAACTTGTTTACAGAAGCTATTACAATATATTAATTATAAAATCACCATATTATTTTTAGGAATGTACCAGCCAAACATCCCAGGAATGCCAGTGACTACGCCTATCTCTTTACCAGGAATGCCTCCAATCACCGTTAGTGCAACATTACCGTATTCAACACTTGAAGCAATACAATCAACAGATTCAAGCACTCACAAATCTGTATCACCTGTAACGGCTCAGTGAAGAAAGTGTGCTTTAGAAACTTTAGAGCTTGTCTTGAAAACAATTTGGAGTGCACTTCTATATTTAAGAGCATCTGGGTGGTACATATATTAATAAAACTGAATGATCACATTATTTGAATCAGATTGGAGAATAGTGCTAATTATTTTAAAATATATAGAATTAATTGCATTGCGCATTAATATTTAACAATAAATATATACTAATTATTATCAATGCACCTTGTACCTTATTTTCTGATATACAAAAATCCTATAATGTCAAATTTAATGCTGAGTAATTTTTTTTAACGTTTAATTTTTGTGTAGTATAACATTGCGGCCCTATTACAAAATGGCTTACAAGTTAATTAGTATTTAATCACTTTTACATTAGTTTATGACTATCCGAACTTTAAATTTGTAAAAACTTACTGAGACAGAACGTTTTTGATCGGTCCGTGGTGATCTTCATCAGTGTCAAAAATGTTCTGTCTCAGTAAGTGTTTACAAAATTTAAAGTTTGGATAGTCATAAACTAATGCAAAAGTAGTTAAATAAGTTTTACCGAACGTAATAAACTACAAAATTCAAGAGTTTAAATTAGTGTATCAGCAAATTACATGAATTTAGCACTAGATAGTATATTTTGAGGAGACTAATAACTACTTAATGAAGTTTTTATCTTTAGAAGAAAATATTGTTTTTCTACAAAAAGATTACTTTTTCTCTGGTCTGAAATATACCCTCTCTTGCTGTTAATTTCAACTAGGAACCATAACATCAAAAAGAGTGTTCTACAAAATTTGTATATGAATTGTTATAAAATAGTTATTTTTCTGTTTGCAATAATCTTACAAGCTCAGAAAGTTCCAACTCTGTTAGAACTCTTTAGTTGAACAAGAAATATCTCATTTTGCACTCCCCATTTAATAAGAGAACCGTGACAGTTTTTACCATATAAATGTTATGTTACTTATAACTTCCATATATTCAGTAGCATTTACAGATTCTGATTAAACAAAAGTACTTAAATATGAGAAATACTTATCTCAATGTACTTAATTGAAGTGTGTAAATTACAATAACAAAAACAATAAATAATTATATTAATAATCTATTGATGCTATCTAACTTTTTAAAGTATGTTTTTTTTTCAGAATACCATAAAATATATGTATATCTCAGAATTATCAATGTCATAAACTAAAGTAACTTAAAATGGCAACAAAAACTTTTCAACTTCCCTTGTGAGTTCATTTAATATTTTCATAATAAGGAAAACATTCAGTTCACAATCAACATTTGAATAAATAAGAAGCACCAGCTCACAATTAATAATTAAATGAATAAGTAACACCCGCTCACAATCAATTATAAATAAATAAGGAGAATCGGCTCACAGTGAATAATTAAACAAATAAGGAGCTTCACCTCAAAATCAATAAATGAATGAATGAGGAGCACCAGCTCACAATCAATAATTAAATGAATAATTAACAACCACTCACAATCAATTATTAAATAAATAGGAGCATCAGCTCACAGTGAATAATTGAACGAGTAAGGAGCACCAGCTTACAATCAATAATTAAATAAATCAGGAACCAGCTCACAATCAATAATTAAATGAATAGCTTACATCTGCTCACAATCAATTATTAAATAAATAATGCGCTCCAGCTCACAATCAATAATTAAATGAATAAGTAACGCCCACTCACAATCAATAATTAAATAAATGAGGAGCATCGGCCCACAGTGAATAATTGAACGAGTGAGGATTAACAGCTTACAATTATTAATTAAATGAATCAGGAACCAGCTCACAATCAATAATTAAATGAATAGCTAAAATCCGCTCACAATCAATTATTAAATGAATACGTAACATCCTTTCGCAATCAATTATTAAATAGATAAGGAGCATCAGCTCAAAGTGAATAATTGAACGAGTAAGGAGCTTACAATGAATCAGGTGTTAGCTTAAAATCAATAATTAAATGAATAGTTAACAACCGCTCACAATCAATTATTAACCCTTAGCACTCGGATTTTTTTAACATGCTTTGCTTCCCCACTTGTAATTAAATTGGTACAAGTGGGGAAGTTACAGGGGTGTAACCTGCAAGTTTCATTATTGTTTATGGGAAACTTTGTTTTTTCTTACATTATTTTCGTAAACTAAGCTATTTTTATTTACTAGTATAGTATGTATATGATTTTATTACCTTATTTGTAGTTTTTCAGAGTATGATATCTTTCAAAACAGTTTTGTGAATGGAATCCTGACTCCGCTGCATGTTTTGCAGCAAAAACCAGTTTCCCTTCTGCCTCTTTTTATCCCCCTGTTACTGCAAACTGCACAATCCTTAGAGTTACTTTTATCATTGGAATAAATTTAATGTAATTTCTCGTTCAGTCTTTCTTCATTGTCAGTAGTTGATGGCCGACCCCTCTTCGTACACTGGTTATTCCTGATATCACCAACGAGTTCTCTCACCAAGTTTTGGCGAAACCATTTTTGTTTACACAAGATTTTCTCTCTTTTCCCTTGTTTTGTTATTATAGATAATAAAACTTTTTACTACAGCTACATCTAATAGCCTGAAAAACATTTTCCTCCACCATTAATTTGTTCGTCTCGTAAAATTGCATGGTTCATTGTATTGATCAGCTAAATCCACACCACCCATAAACTAGTTGTATTTACAAATAACTGTTGATTTAGTTATTTTGTTTATGAAACTGAACTACATTATAATAAATCAGGATCAAGTAAAAGATCACGAATTTCAGAATCACTAATTGCACGTGAAGCCATGGCAAACTACGAGTAAACAATTAACCTATAAACTGTAGCTCAAAACGTAGCAGCAAACTAGTTTTTGTGATGACTCACAAATTCGTAGACATTTCAATTTAGTTCAAATCATTTCAATAGAGTGTAGCACCTAACGGTAAGAGATTAAATGACGGGGGCTTTGCCGCAGACAAGTTATAGGCTTTTGAAAATCGTGGTGGGTGACCCCAGACATACGAGTAAACTGCAATATACGCTAAGCGGGGCTCCCTCGACAGTCGAGTGCTAAGGGTTAAATAAATAAGGCGCTCCAACTCACAATCAATAATTAAATGAATAAGGACCATCAGCTCACAGTGAATAATTAAACAAATAAGGAACACCAGCTCAAAATCAATGAATGAGTAGCACCAACTCACAATCAATAATTAAATGCATGAGAAGCACCAGTTCACTATTGATATCACTTGACAAAAAAAAAAACACTAACTGATATTGAACAATGAGCTGATGTAGTGTGAAACGTGTCTACTGAAAAATATCACCAGTTAAATGCTTACATTTATTTTATACATAATCATTAGTTTTCCATGAGTTAATTTACCAATATTTTACAACAAGCACTTCACAATTGTCCTTAACATAACCCACAATTAATATTTAGTATACATATATTTTAAAAAATATGCCAAAACTGCATATTCGCCAAATATGCCAAAACTGCATATTCGCCAAATATGCCAGTTTTCATCCTTGACAAGTCTATGCAAGTTCGGATCATGAGTAAACTGCAATATTTAACATGCATCAGTGTAGAAATCAAACCAATGTTTAGAAAAAACGTTTTCCCAAATAAAGTTTGAAAATAAAAACTCTTTCAGAATTAAAAAGAAATAAATTTTTAGCTACATTATATGCATCCTGTTGAATTATTTGATTTCGAATAAATATTCCAAAATAAATTTATTTATTCATATATATTTATAAATATTCATACAAATTTCCAATAAATATTTCATGAATCAAGATTGTAGAATTAATTATAAATTTTTTTGTATTAGGTAATATAATATCCATAAATTCTAATCAATATTTAACATTTGGATTTAAGTACAATTTTGCGAAAAACCTTTTTCAACTTTACATTTTATGTTAGTTGAACATGGAGTTAAATTCTGGATTTTTTTTTTGAAACTTGTATGAATGTAGGTATATTTTTCATACCTATATAAAATAATGTAAATAATACCTTTGAGTATTGGAAAATGACGATTATTTCAGGAACCCTTCCTCCAGAACTTTCAGCCAATTGTGAGAAACATATTTCCAACTGAACAAAATTTATTCAGTATAATGACAATATTACTGCTCTCCTATTATGCAAATAAAGAATTTAGCTGTCATTCCAAAAATCTCTCTAAAACAGATTATTTGAAATATAACAGGAACAGAATGAGTTTTGACATAATAAGTTATTTTAAACAAAAAACTGTTCAAATGTTTTAAACAGAAATCTTTCTTGTTCATAAAACGTAAGGAAATGGATTGTTTAAAGTAGAGTAATAGGCTGTCAAATTATTTTTTTATTAATGTAGAAAAAGACATTACTTTTCAATGTGTGTACATACAGAAAATGAAGTAATTTTTAAAAATCAATAACTCCAACAGACTTTGTCCAGACACTGTCTTAAGAATAAATAAATACTGCTTCAGCTTTTGGTTTTATAATGATAAATAATAGTCTAATATAAACGCTATTTGTAATTTTTTTTAATGATCTAATTAAAGTTATTATTTTATTCCCCTAAACACAAGGCAGTATATAAGAGAAAATTAGAAATTTTCCACTAGAAACAGAAAAGCCAAATAATTTCCATGTGTTTGTTCAATTATTTGAAAAGACTTATAAAATTAATTATATTTGTTTTTCAGAAAGAAATTAGTAAAGTTTATGAAGGGCCAGTATATAATTTATAAAAAAATCTAATACGAATACACAAATATTTCTAACAGAAGTGAAGCATGAATATATTAAGAATTTCATAATACAAATGTTTTATTTTGAGTTTTAGAGTCCTATTTAAAATTAAAGTTAAGTAGATAACATATTTTTTGACACTTTTGTGTAAATCTAATTAAATAAAGACAAATGAAATATAAAGCCTTATTTATTCTTAGAGAAGTAATATTCAAATAAGTGATACAGTGATTCAGTACTAGTTATTTATGTTAGTAATTCCTAGTGATTGCCATTTTCGATTATCATAACAATAAACATCCCCCAAAGAGTAATTTAAAAAAATGTAAATATCTCCATTTTTTGTTTTGTTATTTAAAAAACCTGCTACAAGAATTCTGTAGTAAAACAGAACGCTTATTAGCTGATTTCAATTAACCCCTCAAATACAAATTCAGGGTGGAACAGAAAGAACCCTCTATTAGGAAACTAGTAAATATGAAATTAAGGAAGATATGAAATCTTTCTTTTTATTATTTAAGAACACACATAATGATGTTAAGAATATATATCAAAGAATTTTAAAGAATGCTTAATATTGGACCCTCCATTGTTGATACACTGGTTGAACCTTTCTACAAAATTGTCCATTATTACTCTTTGAATCATGTCAGGATTGAATTGCCTCAACTTCTTGACCCATCACTTACTTAAAGTTTGAGGATGATGTTGGACATTGGATTTGAGACAAACTTATAGAAAGAAATCAAAAGTGGCCACCCAATATAAGCTTGCAAAGAAATGACATGAAACAATTTGTTTGCAGTGACATCCTGTGTGGAATTTAGTACCATACTGTTAGATCACACATTTTCAAATCCATTAAAAAGATTGCATAGATGTGGGTCACAGAGCATGGCCCAGTATCAATCGCTGTTTACAGTAACACTTTCATAACCTTTAAAAAAAAGGACTAATAACACAAAGTAATCCTAATAACTAATCTTAGGTAACTAGTATTATCTTTTGATTATAGGTAACAGTTATTTTTGTGGTATTGGGATTGCTTCCAATATTGTAACACTCCGCTCTTGATATTGTATAAGAAGACAAGACTTAAAACCACAACATACTCTCATTTAGAGGATGTGAAATGGTTGTAGATGGAATTCCTTGGGATTATTTTTACATTAATACTGGCAGTCTTCTTTGTTTACTTCACTTGACAAAATGAAAATTTACCTCATCACAAAATATTACAGATACTGGGTGAAAATGCCTTGAAACAATGTTATACATTTTAAAATTTCTAAACAAGATTTTTCTCACGCTTCAGTTAGATAAACATGAGGCTATTGCATGTTTTCGTGGGAAACATTGAGAGTATTGTTGACCTACAACTTTTACTACAACATTTCCAAGGCGTATTGCAGTCTGTAGTTGTCCAAGGGCTCAAAAATTTCACAGAGGAGTATATTTCATATTTTATGGGTTCTATCATGCTTCTGTTTCCCTTTGGATCTCCCAATGATGATCTTGTATGATAGATGCTCTAGTTCCACAATGACATTGATATATAGTTTTAGGAGGGCACTTATCCTGCCCTGTTGAATCATTAGGTTTTAACAAGTGCAAAAGGTATTAATATTTAAGGCTATGTAGACCAGAGAGTTAGGGAGGAGTCAATATTTATCTGTCTTTAACACATAATTTCTCGCTTATCTGTAACAAGAAATTTTCAACCTTAGCAAAACTGAAGTGTTTTCATCTCAGAAAATTCAAGATTATAAGCAAACCCACACACACAGTAAAATTCCAATTATCCGAATTACTTTCAGAAAAAAATGAAGACTGAAAAATACTGTAATATCCAAAATAATGATTCCGTCCATGTGTGCTTTCGGCCTTTTCTCTCTGAACCTAGTGTAGGCCAAGTGCAAACATTATTAGGATTCTGAATCACTGCCTAGGTGCAGTTCTGTATTGTTGGGTGTCGTTCGTTTTTAGGTGGCTCGGTCCAACTGTCAATATTTGTCTTAATTAATTAATGTGTCCTTGATCTGCTACGTTGATGGTACTATCTCATTGGTCTGTTGTTTTATTTGTGATAGCATTTTGTTGTTCACCATGGCTTCTAAAAGAAACGAGTTGTCTTATCATTAGAAGATTAACTAAAAATTATAGATCAATCTGATGAAGGAGTTATTGGTAAACAGTTGCCTAATATGTAGGTTGTTGGACAATCAACGATTTCAACTATTAAAAGAAGCAAACCGACAATTTTAAACTTCGTATCAATGCTTGAAAATGAATGAAGACAGCAAAAACAAAGAATTAGAAAATGCCATTTTAAGTGGTTTATCCAACAATCTTGTATAGGAATCTCAATTTCCGGTCGGATTCTTTTGGCACACTAAAATCTTAGTTCAGAGGCTAAGATAAAATATTTTCTACCAAAAGCAACATACAATAATTATCTAAAACTTAGCATTTTTCAAATAAATCCAATTATCCAAATATTTGTTTAACCGAAGGGCATTCAGTCCCAATTGATTTGTATAGTTGGAGATTTAATGTATTTAAGATTTTTTTTGAGAAAGTTAAAACAATAGTCTTCATATCCTGTATAATCAGAAAAAAGGCTCTGTAGTATCAAACTCGTATACTATTTGATAGTATTGCAAAATACTTTGGTAAACATTTGTACCCTATGTTTACTATAAAGGCTAATCAGAAAATTTGTCACAACAAAATTACTCTACTAGTTGGCTTTCTATTTCTAACTATCCTCATAGAAAGATTCTACATGGGTCTACTTTAAATGGAGATTTAGAGTATTAAAAAAAACTCCAAAAAATATTACTGATATTTCTAATATACCACATAATAGAAAAGTAACAACTAGAAGCAACTGTAGCATAACTTATTTGTGGTTACAATTAGTGCGCCCACATGTACGATTTTAGTAAAAAAGATTATACCGACACATAGAAAATAATCAGTTATACGAAAAAAAATATTACAACTCTTGTTCACGCCCCAAAAATTACCAATTTTGGAAAACTATAATTCCCCCATATGTGGTCTAAATAGTGCTGGTAAAAATGCACATTACCTACCCCAAATACAATGCATATAAAATGAATCAAAAGCATTTCTTGAAGCTATATTGATAATTATTGTTTGTTATTGCCATGGAAGGTTAATTTTATAATCCTTTGAAGTATCCAGTCAGGATAGATTTGGTTATAATTTTATACTTTTAACCAAATGTACACATGTAAAGCTAGAATAGAGATCACGTGACGTCACCTGACAAAAAGTATTACTCCACAGAAGTAGACATCTAATTAGGAGATGTATAAAATTACAACTAAATCTATCCTACTGGACACTCTACAGGTATATTTTAATATAAGTATATAGTAATGTATAAAATTACAACCAGATCTATCCTAAATGGAGACTTTATAGGTATATTTAAATATATGTATAAATTGTACGGCAGGCTGTTGATACGCGGTCGTAGTACTTCATACTACTCCGCACTGAAATTTTTACCCAACTTTAATTTGATAAAGTGGTATTTACTTCCCTGAGTGAGAGTTTTCGTTATTTTTTTCTTATCTCTGATAACTGTGCTTTGGCCAATATAATTTTTTTTGCTAAAATCGTATAAGTGGTCACTAGAAATAAATACCCAAGTTTTATTTGTTTAATAATATAATCAGATCACAGTTGAGGAGACCACCTAGAAATTCTTCACATAAAAAAAACGTATCTCAACACTAGATGGAAATATAAAATGTATACATATAGAAACCTATTAAATGAACAAATTTACAGTAAAAATCAGATATATTTGTTAACTGCATTTAAAAATACAGTGGTTTCTAATATATTCTTAAATAATATGTAAAAACAGAAAAAATTAACCGAAGTTGACCCACATTTTGACAAACTATTACTCAAATATGTTTATATTGAATCAAATATATTTGATAATAGTTGACTAAGACAGAATTTATAGGCTTCAACTTGAGTCACGTTACTTTTTTTTAAATTTCCATTATCACTTATAAATACATTATAAGCACGATAAAAGTTCTTAATAACTATTCCATACTTAAATTATCCCCATAAGAATGTAACTTCACGATACACTCCTTGATTAAGTCATTATTGAAGGATATATTGCAGGCGAGTTACTTATTTTTTAACGAACCAGTCATTCGTATTTCATAAAATATCTTGATTAGTATAAATTAATACTTTTTTATAAAAGTAATATTACAGGTAGGTACGATAAATAAATACCAAAATAACTCCTCAATTCAAAACAGTTGAATGCCTCAGTACAAAAAGATCATGTTTCTATATCTTTTTCAAATGTTAAGCACTGATCATGGTGTCCAATATTTAAACCACTTTCTTCTTGTTTAAAAGTCATTTCCATGTAACACAAAAAAGGTACATACATGTCAAATATTAATGTTAAGTTTTTATAAAGAATTTTGTAATTATGTATAAACAAGTAATATCTGATTTCATCTACCTAACCTGTTACAAAAAAAATATTACTGAAAATAAAAAAGGTGCTAACAGAATGTTGAGAATCAAGTTATGAAAAATCTGATCATAAAAGGTTAATAAACAATACTGATAATAATTGTACAGCTTGACTTTTAATTAAACAGTTCATTTAAATCTTACAAAACTTTTTTTAATATATGTTAATATCGAATAGCTTTCAAGAAAAATCTATAAAAGCACTAAAACATTATGCTAATAGCATTAACAGTTACTCATTAAATAATAATTTCAGTGTCCTCTAATTCTTCATCTGATGGTAATTCAACCTGAGCAGGATCTACATAGTTGGGGTCAACTAATGGCAAGCCCAATTTTTCGCGTCGTCTCAACTCCAAAAATGCTTCCCGCTGTGACCAATCGTTCAATAACAAGTCCGGCATATAAGTCAAAACAAATCCACCAAACACTAAACATAGTGTAACGGAGAAAAAAAATGAAGCATGCATGTTATCATTTTCTTCAGCTTCTGTTTTCCCTGCAAAACCATAATCATAAAAATACTTTTTCACTACACTTTTACTCTCTGTTTCTTCCTTTTCGGCATTTATAGGAGGATTTACGACTGTTGATGATTCCCTGTTTTTCTTCGAAGTAGAAATTAATCTCAAGTGCTGATTTCTGGGAACGAAAATACATTTTCTAACACCTGAAAGGTTGTACAATCTATACAGAGTAGCCATTTCATACAACGTTGAAAACTGTATGGCTACAAAAGCAGAGGACATTAAAAACTCAGCTGACTTGAACATAGAAATTTAGAAGAGTTTTAAAGATTCATCTATCAAAGCTGCTTATACATCATCTGTGTAGTGCACAGTAATGAAATAACAAATAAATGACTATCTGAGAATATGTTCACATTATACCATTTAAAGGGGAGGAGCATTCTACGCTGTGAAGAGCATTTCGTGTGTATGGAGAGCTGCTGTAGTTGAGCTACAGCGAATACGATCGAGCTCGAAATTACGGTCCAAGAAATTACTTTGACTATGCAACTTAGGTGTAAAGGAATGTAAAATATTTTGAACGTGAAGTGAAATCATAACCGATTTCAAAGAAGTAATAACTTGTATAAAGGTATACATGAATGGTGTGATCCAGAAACAGTCAGATGTTTTTAAAGTTGTAATTATTACACAATCTATACAGAACACAGTAAAGAATTTATAATAATTAAAGAAACAACCTTTGCTACAATTATTTAAACAACCTTGATGTACATTTCGCTAACACGGTTAGCGTCATTAGAAGGTTACAAAATACTCAGTATATTTTATTATTGGAATTAATACACAAAATAAACAAACTTCAATCAAACCTACAAATATGTAACTGAGTGTTACAGAGTGTGTATTAATATTTTAAGAAAACTCGTAATATTTGGGGTTGTGAATTGTTTTTACTAACTAAGCTCTAATTAACTTATTTAGTTACATACAGTGATAAAGGTAAGGGATTGGGAGCCCCATGCGAAAAAATGTGGGGCCCCCTCTAATAAAATCCGTATCAAACCGATTTTTAAGATGCAATGGTAAGCCTATAATATTTTTACTTATTAGGTCCATTACATCACTGTCGTCTAAAACCGAAAAAAACAATTTCAACGTTAACGTAATAAACAGCAAAATAACGTAAATAAGTCATTGAATAATTGTGCAACGACGGGTTGGCTATCAGGATTATATATTTTTGCTGTGTACAGTGGTGGCGACACGGGAGCGAGCTCATGTCGTCCCTACTATTGGTACTACAATTCGGTTATACTGCATACATTCTACGAGGCGGATCTTCCTGTTTTATAATACTAAAATTGCATTGTTTTTTTTTCAGTGGAGAAGCAGCGAGCAGCACTGCTGATTGTAGCTTGCTAGTTGATAGGTACGCACGATAGGAGGTTACTATGTTGTTTCATTTCCATCTACGGTTGAATTTTTTAAAATTTTGATGGGGCATTAAGGAATCCCCCGCCCGGTAAGGGCAGTAGGAGCTATATCGCCGCCACTGGTACATATAATATTGAAAAAATGCGTCCTCAACTAGAGGGAAATCATTTTAAATATCGAGAACTATAAACAGTAGGTAAAACGTTTTAACTATAATAGTCATATAAATATTGCCTTATTTTAAAAACACACTCCATATTTAAATAATTCCAACATAGACGATCCTATGAAGCAGTGGCGGTTTGTCCAAAAGGGCTCTGGGGCGCAGCCCTCCCAATTACAAAAATTAATTTTTAATTAATATTCATTTGTCTTAAATTAGGTTAAGAAGAGCTTAGAATTATTTAAGCAATGTTAAAATCATAAAATATTTAGAAGTTGACGCAGGAAATTAGCCGCAAGCTCCTCGCGGGGCTCACAGCAGAGAGCCCCAGACTAGTGCATTGAGTGTGCGTGGAATAAGCTGAAACAGCCAAAACCGTGCGGTGACGGCACTCAACGCGCTTGTTACGGGTGGCCTAGGATGGAGTCCCGTAGTCATGCGCATGCGCTGAGAAATGACAATCAGTGCTGCTACTCTTCAGTACAATTCTATATGATTTAGGAAGCAGCATTGTAGGCTTATTTGTAATGTTCTCACAATGTTTCCATTTATAGATCCTTTGATGCGCATACACAGTGGTCTAATATACTTTTAAAAGTAAAACCTGATTCACACTACTCGTTGAGTACTCGACGCTTTATCATAGGCAATAACTCAACTACCCAACCTAGCAACATTTCGTAAATCACACCGTAATACGTCTATTAGTTATAGCAATGTTAATATATTAATCAATAAGTATAACTTAATAAAAGTTGTAGGTGCTTAGAATGTAAAACGAGTTAAATGGGTATCAAATTTCAAATTTGTCTCCGCACCTCGTAAATCTGGGGAGACCCCTTGTCATGAGCCCCACCAATGTAATTGGGCAGGAAGTAAAATCTATCCCGAGTGATTACTTTGTTACAACATTATTTATTAATCACTTAAACAATAGTTTATGACTATCCGAACTTTACGGATAAAGTTCGAATAGTCATAAACTATTGTTTAAGTTATTAATAGATTCACCGAACGTAATGAACTACAAAATTCAAGAAATCATTGTTTATGTTTTAGAAATACCTTTCATCTTTAATCTATCGAAAGAGCTCTTCACGTTTTAAGCACAAACTGACAATTCCTTTACTATTACAACACACAAATTCCGTTGCAACTTTAAAATTAATTAATGTAAAAGTGATTCCCGAACATAATGGACTACAAAACTCACGAGTTATAATAAATGTAATATGCAGGGAATATTTGATTTCATATTCATTCCATTATAGGTTTTCAGATATTAATTATTGTTGTACCCTGTCTTAGTTTATTAAATGAGATGTAAACTATTGTCTAGCGAAAATAAAACCCTTAAAATATTTGAAGTGGTGTATTCCATCTCCGAGCGGGAGCAAATTAATGACATCTAAAAATGTAGTTTGTTCCAGCTGTCTCTCTACAGGACAAACTGAATTGTGCGTTCTTATTTTTTTAAAAATGTTTTTGCATGTTATTAAGACTACAAAAATTATCTTTATGCTTAATATAATACAGTAAAAATACGTGTACTGAAAATACTATATTGTTGAACTTTAAAGATGTTATACAAGTAGTATGACTACTTGTTTACATCACTGGTTTTCAACACAATTTTCATTTGCTCAACTAAAAAGAATGATATTATAAAGGCATGTGCCTTGTGAATTGACATGGTAGGAAAAAAGACAATTACATATAACCTATAAATTAGGTTAATGTATGTATTTGTTTAAATGGCGGATAATAACTTTGATCAATTTATATCACAGTTTAGTTCTATTCTGAATGGAAGAAGTTCAGGAGATAGACAGAAAATAAATTCAATCTTAGATGAAATCAATGCTGCCGATTTTAAAAAAGTAACTGTTAGCAATGAAAATGTAAGTGGTTTTGTTTTCATTTTGTAAATAATACTAACAAGGAAAATGTAAAAAATAAATCTGTAAACTCTTGTAAATGTTTATAATATATTAAAAAATAAAACCAAATTGGGCCAGAATCCATACATAAATATTCGGTATAATTTTTGTCATTGTAATAGTTCTAAAATTCGTGTCTTGTTTTAATTACTACTTTTAATCAAAATCGTGACTTTAAGTTTTATTTTTGATTAATATTTTGGTATTATTAGATATCTAGTTGGCAAAAACATTGCAGTTAAATCTTTCAAATGGGAGTAACATGAGGCAGATAGATAATAAACTCATGTTCCAAAAATTGGTAAATATATAGTTTAAGGAAGGAGCCTTGTAACATGCTTCTTTGGTATTTTATTATTAGAGGTATGGAACTAAGGTGACTCACCGGCAGCAATTGTTCTTTCTTTTTCTTGACGTATTTTCTCAACTGTATTTTTGTTGATGGTGAACACCTTAGCAGTCCTCACCATAACTTTTTGCGCTGGAAGTAAGGTTCACTTATTACCATGCTCTTGAAGACAATAGTCTCTTAGTGAGCAAACAAGCCATTGAGATTATGCCTGCAACGGAACACCTCGGCCAATAGTTTGATAGGACGTATTTTGTTTTGGGTGATATTTACAAGGTCATCCTCTTTTCTTCAGACTACTGTTTTTAGACAATAGTCTATACAAATCAAGACAATAAAGTTTAAAAAAAAAGTTGAAGGGAAGCGAAACTCAAATTGGAGAACAAAGCAGACTAAACCAATAGTAAATCATTCCACCCCAGCTACAATGACACTGAGCAATGAAGGGGTGTTTAGAATTGGCAACAAGGCTCACCTACCTGCCAGGATGTGGATTTTCCATTCGGCCAGACAACGGCAGCTCCGCCTCCTTTAACACATTTCACTTTCGTAGAGTTCTATTTTGTTTTAAATCAAACTATAGTGGGTTAATATAACAACAAGAAATTTATTGTTCAAATAGGGTGATTGATGAACATTTTGCTTTTTATTATGGTTTAATATTGTTTGTTCCAGCTCTTTGATGACTTTATTACTGAAAAATGAATGAGAGAAGTTTGAGCTTATAAATATCACTCTTTATGTAAATTAGGCTCACTATTTAATATTTATTGCTTTTACTTATTATTTTACATCGTTTTAAATTTTTTAATTGTAATAGTTACTTACCATTTTGTGTATTATAACTTCATGCACTATTAAATAATAGTTTTTTGTTACATCTGGGGAACTTTTGTGTGGCTTTATTTTTTTAAAAAAGAAGGTAATTTT
The DNA here is from genome assembly GCA_036971475.1 of Prosapia bicincta. NCBI lineage: Eukaryota > Metazoa > Arthropoda > Insecta > Hemiptera > Cercopidae > Prosapia > Prosapia bicincta. Next base: position 269,419,589 of record JBAIZL010000004.1, on the reverse strand, counting down.
TATAAAGGTTTCTAAAAATTCATTGGGGTGTAAAGTTTAAATATTTGTTTGTAAATGAGTAAACCTGCATTTATATAATAGTGACAAATAATTAATTAAAATACGAGTATTAATTAAAAATATTACTTTTAACTGTTTTTACAAGTAAAATACGAAATAAAATTAAGGCTAAAGAATTGATGCTTGATGCAATTATCTTGAATTCACTGATTAAACTAATTTAAAAAAATACTTAACTAAGTGAATACGTAACTGCTTACTGAGAAGAGGGTTAGCTTCGTAAAAGGAACAAATGTTTTGAAATGTGTCAGCAAGTAAGAAATTAGGTATTCACTTAGTTAAGTATTTTTAAAATTAGTTTAATTATATTAATTCGTTCTGATGTTTAGTAAAATAACTAGTATATTAAACAAAAGTCTGACAGTAGAAATAATTTAATTATCAAGTAATTTAAAGACAGTTAAATTTTGTACATTTTGTTTATTATTTATGTAAATCAACATTAATATATAATCTCTGTGTAATTAATTAAATACAATAAGCAGTAAAGTTAAACAATTGGAATTGTGAACTGTTGATGGGTTTAAAAAAAAGCTATGATGTACTATGAATTGACTTTTTCTTGATTCTCTTGCATGCGAGCATTAAGAAAGAAAATATTTCATGAATTCAAAGAGTGGATTAATTAAGAAAGTGAAAGAACATATATTATTATTCAATTACTTCAAGAAACTGAGGCATAGTAGTAAAGGTATTGAAAATATGTTTAGGTAAAGGAACATGTACCAGAACCGTAGAAAGTGCATCCAACATTCAATTGAGTGATATCAAATTTGATTATTTAATTATTCACTCTTATTAGAAATAAACTTTATTAGAAGAATAAAGAATCTTGAATTTAATTTGAACCAATTACTATTATTATTATTACTAAAAACTCGGAGGGACCTTATCGGTGTAAAGCACTTAGCTGCAGCCTTTGTACTCTTTTCCCATCCCTACCACAGGACTAGCTTAGTGGATACCTACCTCTTTACAGAAATCAAGTACCCACCTGATGCTAAATCTTCTGATATCCTCTGGTGTACATACCTGCCAGCCAAACCACTTTCTCCTTGCAGCTCCCAAAGCAGGGCACTCACAGAGTACTTGGAGTCCTCTTGGTCCTCGTCAAATCTCTTGCACACAGGGGACCTAGATTTTCCAATTTTGTATTGGAACCCCCTCAGATTCCCATGGCCTGTGACCAGCTCTACAGTAACTCTGTCTACATAAGGAGTGTAGTTATTTGCCCCACAAATCTCCTGAGTAACCCCACAGTACCTTGGATTTGTTACACCCCAAGGTTGCATTCCCTGCACAACCTGTCTATATGTGTCGTGATCCTCTTGCGCCCCTCCTGAGGCGGCATGCCCACTGCCCTCAGCAACAGTCCTTGAGTTATACACCCTTGTTTTGCTAAGGCGTCAGCTCTCTCTTTCCCTATCCATCTAGAATGTCTTGGAATCCAGGTTAGGTTGAGCGAATTATACTTACTCAGCTCTGCTAGAGAAGCTATAGTCTCAGCCACCAGCCTAGAGCTGGCACTAGCCTTACCTAAAGCCTTCAGAGCTGCCTGACTGTCCGAGAAAATCCAGATGTTCTTGGCCCTCCTGCCAGATCCTATTATTTCCTCAGCACATAGTTTGATCATGAGCACCTCCCCCTGGAAGACAGAGTTGTAGTCCTCCAGGCGATGACAAAATCTGTCTTGGTGTCTCAGTTCACTAAATCCTGCTCCCACTCCTTCCTTCATCTTGGACCCATCGGTGAACCAGATTTCACCATGTTTGGGTCTACATTCCGCCCATGCCTCTCTTGCTGGAATATGGATTTTTTAGTTTCCTTTTTCCCCTTTAAGAGACAGTATCTTATCCTGAGGTTCTAGCCAGAGCTCCTTCAGTGAGTCCCCAAATAGCTGTTTATGACGTTTGCTACTTGTCTTCCACTGCCTGGTACAACATAGCCGGTATGCAGTTTTCATTGCCTCCATCCTAATTTGAAGACTCAAGGATGGAAAACCCAACATAACCCTCATGACTGCACATGGTGTGCTTCTCCTTATAGCTGCTATGCCTCCAAGGAAGAGCCCCTGTACACGGTCCAGCATTCTTTTACTTGTTTCTTTCTGTGGTCTGTCCCACCTGACGATTGAGGTAAAGACCAACCTCGGCACCACAATGGCGGAATAAATCCAATTCATCTGACATGGACCCAAACCCCATCTCATGCCTATTGCTCCTCTGCCAGAACGTAGCTATGGCTTTTTTGCACTTATCCTCCAAGTGCTCACGCCAGAGTAGCTTCCTACCCAGAATAACTCCCAGATATTTAGCGCTCTCAATGTAGCTTATTTTGGTATTACCAATTTCCATCATCTCCAGCAATTTAGTTTTATATCACCTAGTGAAGATGAGTGCCACAGATTTCTCTTCTTGAATACATAGTGCATTCTCCCTGCACCATGCTTCTGTTACCTTGAGTGCCTCTTGAAGCAGGTCTTTGAGGACCTTTTCAAATGGTCCCCTAACAAGGGTAGCTCTATCATCCGCATATCCTACCACCTTGACACCCATTCCACTGAGCGTCATTAGTAGACCGTCCACAACAAGGCTCCACAGCAGAAGGGATAACACTCCACCCTGCGTGCAGCCCTCTGAGACCATCCCATTTATCGTGCACCCTATCCAGGATGTAGTACTTATACGGTTTTCCAAGGAACTCATAATCCAATTTATAATTCCATCAGAAATCCCTTGATCCATAGCTGCTCTCTTGATGGCCAGTCTGGAGGTACTATTAAAAGCCCCTTCCACATTAAGAAAAGTCCCAATACTTATCCCCTTGTTGTTGATCTGACCCTCAAGTCCACAATCGACAACAGCGCAGTCTCCACTGACCTACCAGTTCAGTACGTGTGTTGGTCCTGATGAAGCGGATACTGCTTCAGAGGTCCCTCCTTCAAATAGTGGTCCACCAGCCTTTCCAGTGTCTTAACAAGAAAGATGTAAGGCTGATAGGTCTGAAGTCCTTCCTCTGTGTAACCTTTCCTACCCGGTTTAGGGGATAAAGATAACTTTCGTTTTGAGCCACTGCCCGGGCGTGTAACCTAAAGCAATACAACCCCTGAGTAATCCTGTCAGTGGCCCTATTATTTCCTCCAAGCAATTTTGTAGTAATGCTGGAGTAATATTATCTAATCCAGGCGCTTTAAAAGGCTCAAAAGACAGAATCGCCTCTCACCTTTTGCGCTGAGATCATCTGCCCAGCAATATTCCAGTATGGCGGAGTTTTGAGCACCGTCCCCTACCGGTCTAATATCGGGAAAACGGTTCCTCATAAGCAGACGCAGGGTTTCCTCCGGGGTGTCAGTAAAGCTACCATCAGTCTTCTTGACAAACTTATGCTCTCCTCTCGGTCCACCTGCTAACACCTTAAACAGTCTAGCAGTGTCACTCAGTGTGCTTGTCTCTGAGCAACACTTTTCCCAAGAAGGACGTTTAACCTCTTTTATAAGATTTTTATAGAGAACATGGCTGTCTTTATATGCCTGTCAGGTCTCCGCCGTTTTCTTCTTCCTTGCTCTATTAAAGAGCCTTATAGTCTCTTTCCGTCTTGCCTCTAACTCGCTGTTCCACTTAAGCTTACCACGCCAGTGTTTATCCGCGAGAGAGGGCAATTTTCCTCAAACGACGTGGAAATTACAGTCCTGATGTAGGCTTCAGTATTTTCCAGTTCGTTTGATGTACCATACTTACCACGGAAGTCTGACATCCGCCTCCTCACAGAGGACTTAAAACTTTTCCTGTTTGTCCTTCTCGGGTTCCTAAGCCACACCACATGGGGGAACACTCCCCTCATCATAGCAGCGATGATCCGGTGATCTGACATGGAGGGCTCATCCGAAACCTGCCAGTCATGCACTCACCTTACCGTCTGTCTATTATAGAAGGTGATATCTAGTACCTCCATTCTGTTTGAAGTGACAAATATTGGCTCGGCACCTGTGTTTAAAACCACAAGGTTTTCTTCAATCAAGAAGGCGAGGAGCTCCTCACCTCGCTCATTTGTGCCTGTGCTGCCCCACACCTCATTATGAGCTTTGCCATCACAGTCCACTAAGATTCCTATATTCCTCTCCCTTCAGTACCAAACTAACTTACGTAATTCTGCAAGGGGTGATTCTCTATTGTGGGCGCAGTAAGTGGAGGCCACGATGAACTCCCTGCTCCTACTTACCTCGCTCTTACCTCGAATTCTAACCACCGCAAGGTCTCTAGTTGAAAATTCTTGAATCAGCGTGGCTTCTAGTCCTCTGACTATCACACATGCTCTGTGCCCCTTATGTTCTCCACTTGCGTACGTGCGCCCAGCTGCTGTCAGACCCCTTATACGGTTCCTAACCAGCCAAGGTTCTTGCACTAGCGCAAGCGCTGGTAATGTGTGCCTCACATTTAAGCACCTGGTTAGGACCACCGAGGCGTTTTTACTGTGGTGCAAGTTAATTTGCAGGATAATTGCTTGAGGGTCAGCCATATTCAACTGACCCTTACACCTTCTCCTGATTCTCCCTCTGGGTGCTTAGAGGTCCACCTAAATGTGACCTCTGCAGTCCCCAGATGGGCCTTCCCATCTCTTGCCTTGAGTTGTCTGTCTGATGCCTCATCCAATCCTAGGAAGAGGAGGCTTGCAGGTCCACGCTCAATGCACTGTAGGATATTCCACTTCGAAATGTCAGTTTCTGGGTTTTGCATCCCCATGAGTTTTGACCAACTGAGTGGCCTCCATTTTTGGCGGTGGTACGAGCACCGTCACATTCATCCTTTTGATCAGTTTATCAGGCAGGACTAGCCTTGTCTGAGTCCCGTCCCCGAGCTTAACTGACGGTACCACTTCTCTCAGACATTTTGCCGATTCCTCCTCAGCACAAATAAATGCTGCGACTCCATCCCTTAAATATGTGTCTAATTTAAACTGCGGAACAAAACCTCCACTAGGAGTGTCGAGAATAACGGTGCCCTTAAGGTGGTCGAACGCAGCCATCTCCTCCTCACGCCTACACTATTCCCAAAAGTCATTAGTACCCTCGGTAAGTTGGTGGAGATCGTCGAGAAAGACGGCCTTCCCGACCCAACAGGTCTAGAGCCTTGTCTATTCCTCAGCCTCTGACTCTGGAGTAGGATTAGAAGTACTCCTTTCCTTCCTTTTCCTTTCTTTCTCTTGTCGTACTAAGGTCCTACCAGATCCTCTGGCTTCCAGGATGACAGGGCGGGTTCTAGCCCCAGCCTCCGTCAAACCCTTCCGCTGCCTGGACCGGTGTTTTCTCAAAGGGGGTGGCGGTGGTTTTCTGCCCTCCGCCTCTGCCTTCTTTGCTTCCTCATGTTAGGAAAGCCAGAGTGCTTTCCTCCTTTGTGCCCCACTCATTCCTCCTGTTGCCTTCGCAACTGATTTTCCATCTGGCTCTACGGGGGCTGAAGCCACATCCATTGGGATATATTTGTCGGTAGGTTCTAAGCCCTGAGCAGTTAAAGTAATTTTGTTTTTTTCTGCCATGTGTATTCCCACGAGCAGCTAGGGAAATAAAGGTCCGCTGCCGCAGAGCCCCGCTTACGGCGGTAAGGCAACTCAAGTATTCAGGGGTGGTGCCAGGTGGCCCTGAGGCTCCGTTAAAGACCCTCCTTACCCAGAAGGCCACAAATCAACATCAGCACAGATCGCTTAACACCTTCAGATCTGGTGTGTATGTGCCCATCCAGACCACCAACCTGGAGAGTTGGTGCTTCTTGATTGCCGCCCGCAAGGGAAGGGCAGGGCGAGAGCCGGGCAGATAACATCCCTTCAAGTGCTAGGACTGGCCCCTTTTTTGTGCCTTCATGCTCTCACACATTTGCCTGGAATTCCCGTTTATAGGGAGCCACATACGTACAGCTCCGCTCCACCCGTCCCCCACACGCGGATTAAGCCTCTCCACCACGTCAAGGTCATGCAGCCCATAGGAGAGGAATTTGAACCAATAATTTTAATTTAATAATTTGAATTGATTTTAATTTAAAATAATTTAATTTTAGGGGATTTGCTAAACATTGGGCAATGATATTTATTGGATTAGATATTTATTATAAGTAACATAGGTTTGTACTAGATCAAACACTTAGAAAGACTTGTAAGTTTAATAGAGAAATATTTGTTATAGATCATATATACTTCTTTAATATCGTAATAAAGTATATATGTGTATGTTATAAGAATTTAGTTAGTTTTTGAGTTTTTTTTTTAATATTTGCTTAACAAGATCTTATAAGCCAACAAAATGTTAATTTTTTTTCATTATTTGATCTGTAAGTTAATCATAACTAACTAGCGTTACCTGGCGGATGTTCTTGCGCGAGAAATCCTAATTTTATAATGGAAAATTATTAATTAACTTTCCAATAAGAAAAGCAAATCAAACATCTAAATAATTATATTTCATTTACTGCAATGCCTAGAGGATAGACAATGTTTTCCGACATTTCATTAGGTGTATATAAATTTTAGGTGTCCTAATACGTAAGCACGCAACATATAATTGTCTGTGAGAAGAGCATGAATGTTCCAAATTTAATCCAGCAATGCCTTGTGTCTTGTTTATGGTTATTTCGAATGCAAAAGGCAAAAGAAATTGCAGTCGTTTAAAATTGAAGGTCAAATCAGATGAAATCATCGGTATTTGTGGAATTAAGAGCATTTATCCTTTGAACTTGCCACTAATGATCTCTCTCTCTTTCTCTCTCTCTCTCTCTCTCTCTCTCTCTCTATATATATATATATATATATATATATATATATATATATATATATATAAATATAAAATACGTTTTCTTGTTTAATAATTTAAAACAACATAGGTTATTCTAATACAAGAATTTCTTGTATTTGAATAACCTATGTTGTTTTAATATATATATTGTAACATTTATAGAATGGGCTATATAATATTATTTAAGAATTGGAAGAATAAATTAGAAATAACTCACACAAAATTTAAAAAGAAATTCATTAAAAGATTGGTTAGATTAAATAGAAACTAATTTTAGGTAAAAGCCTAGAAAGGTTATAAAACGGTTGTAACATATAAATAAGATATTTGAACTGTAAATACATAAAGAAATTTGTTGTATCAAATAAAATTTAAAACAAGATAATCTAATAATAATTATATTTAAACAAAATTGTAAATATTAGTAAAATAGGGCATAAGTAATTACTTGAAGGAGAAAGTGAAAAACGGTAGTAAACAAATTGAAAGGTTATGTTTGGAAAAGTCCAGTCAAAACACACACATTTCGAAATATTACAAAAGTAAAACACAAAGACACTTCACACACTAATAATAGTAATTAAATAAACACTGGAAGGTTTGTTAAGGATCGGAAAATTGAAACAGTATGTTAACAAAATTAAAACGTGAAAATAGTTCGTTGACATTAACAGATGTGAAAGTAAAGAAATAGGTCAAGTTGCAGTCGACTCTAGTGGGAAGGAACGGAACTTCGTTCAATTAGAGCATATGTTTTTTTTAAGAAGGAGAAGCCGCCATATTAAAAAAAAAAAAACAATTGTTTAAAATCTAAGGACGCGTAGTTAGAGTCTGGCGTGGGACGCCGAGTAAGGTAGCGAATCTGCCAGGACCAGTCAAAATTCTATTTATTAGAAACTTCGTCAAAATTATACAGATTTGTGAAGAAACTTTACAAGATTGAGCAGGGATAAGTGAATTGAAAGAGTTAATAAAGTGTAAATATAATTTAAAGGAACTAAAACGAATTTAAGTGTGTAAAAAGTGAAATTTAAAGACAACGGAATTCTACGTGTGAGCAAGCAGCCATTCGCCGTTATTTGATAAGTTAAGTACCTAGCGCTATATAAAAAAATAAACTTTAGTGGACTCTTAGGATAATAGGGAAGTTTAATTTTGTACATTAGAATATCTTGTGATTAATAGAAATAAGATCATAATCCAGTTCAAATAGTTTCGCCTTTTTGCTTATTCCAAATTAAAGTTTTTCCATCAGGAAAATATTTATTAAAATTAATTTCAAAATTTAGTATTGTTTTTCAAAATTTATTTAATTAACCTAAGAATTAAAAAAATATAGCCCATGCTATAAACCCCGAGATTGTAAGAGATCGTAAAATTAGCCAAGGGTATTAAAATTGTGTAACTATAAAATCAAAAGAAATAAGAGTTAAACCGAGTTTGTTAAAACTTGTTAAGTTATAAATTTTTGTTTTGTGTTTATTGTTTAAATGTTGAGATGAAATTGTGATAATAAAGAATTATGAATTGTTCCTGAGTAAGTTTTTGTGTTTTAACTAGAAATTTGATATATATTATAAAAGAAAGATTTAATAGTAAAACATCGTTGTATTGCGTTGAATAAATAACATTACAATATTACATTGTAATATTTATATTTTTATAACACACAACACAACTCAGGCATTAATAATTTAAATTCTTTATTACAACAATTTTTCAATTCACAATAAACAATAAACAAAAAAAATAAAAGTTAACAAGTTTTATCACAATGTACTAAACTCAATTCCTTTGTTTTTAGTTACAAATTTTTATACCCTAGGCTATTTCTGAGATCTCTTAATATCTCGAGGTTTATATGCATGGGCTATATCTTTCTACTCTTTGGTTAATTAAATAAATTTTGAAAAACAAGATTAAATTTAGAAAACAGTTTTAATAAATAACTCCTGATGGGAAAACTTAAATTTGGAATAAGCAAAAAGGTCCCGAAACTATTTGAACTGGATTATGTTTCTTATTACTAACTATTAATTAATTACAAGATATTCTAATAATGTACAAATTTAACTTCCTTATAATCTTAAAAATCCACTAAAGTTTATTTCTATATTTCGCTAGGTACTTAACTTATCAAATATCGAAGTTCTGCTGGTCGCTTACGTAAGATTCCGTTTTCTTTAAATTTTACTTTTAACACACTTAAATTCCTTTTAGTTACTTCAAATTATATTAACACTGTATTATATCTTTAAATTCACTTATCCCTGTTTAATCTTGCCAAGTTTCTTCACAAATCTGTATAATTTTGACGAATTTCTTCAAATGGAATTTTGACTGGTCCCGGCAGGTCCGTTATCTTAGCGTCCCCACGCTATACTGAACTACCGCGTCCTTAGTTTTTCTTTTAAAATTGTTTAAAATATGGCGGCCTCCTTAAAAAAATCATATGGCTTTACTGTAACGAAGTTCCATTTCTTCCCACTAGAGTCGACTGTAACTGACCTACTTAATTCTGTTTTTACAGCTGATGCAACAACGCGATTGTTTTCACCGTTTTAATTTGGTTAACATACTGTTTCAATTTTCCGATCCTTAATAGACCTTCCAGTGTTTATTTAATTATTATTATTTGTGTGTGAAGTGTCTTTACGTTTTACTTTTGTAATAATTCCGAAATGTGTGTGTTTTGAGCTGAATTCATACAAACATAACCTTTCTTTCCATTGTTTACAATCACGTTTTTACCTTCCATCTCTCCAGCAATTATTTATGCCCTATGTTACTTAAGTTTACAATTTTGTTTACATATAATTATTATTATTAGATTATCTTGTTTTAATTTTTATTTCTTAGGTTATTTGATATAACAAATTTCCTAATGCAACAGTTCAAATATCTTGTTTACATTTTGCAACCTTTCTAGGCTTTTACCTAAAATTAGTTTCAATTTTAATCTAGCCAATTTCTTATTTGCTATTTTCAAAATGTTACATAGTCCCCAAATTTAGATTAAAAAAATTTTAATTTAAAATTCCTTTTTTTCTCAATTTCCACATTTTGGAAATCACCTCTTAATGATTTTGTTTGTTTGCTGCCCTTCAATTACATATTACTTAACTTATCTTCTAACAATACAATATACTTATAACTAACATTCAATCAACAATTCTTTAACAATTCTAACATATAGTAACAATAAATCATGTTCTGGTATTTACAATTCCTTCTATAATTATATTTTTTTTTTTACATTTATTATATTGGAATCTTTCCAATCATAAGTCTGATTCAATATTTATTTAACATATATTCTCTGATACCGTGTCTTTAAATCCCAACCTATCCGAGTCATAGTATGTCTAGACTTGCCTATAGGGTAGGTCTTTGTTCTGATTTTTCTTTCTTAAAGTTTTGGTATGTTCTATATTTCCTTTTGGTCCAATTGGTTATAACATTTCTCTTTCCCTTATTTCTGTTTATTCCTTGTTTATTATTTATCTCATATTTATTTTGCTTTTAGCTTCATCTAACTCTCAGTTCTAAGTTATTATTTTATCTCCCCTTCCAATCTCACATCCAGTTCAATTATTTTCTTATATCATTTCAGTTTATTTTGTATGAAGTTTAACATCTAATATTTTTAAAGGTTGCAATCTCATATCCTCTATTTGATCATATCTATAGCTCCTTCGATTACACTGTCCCTATATCAACGAATATAAATTTTGTTTCAATACTTATTTATCATAGATTCATTTTTCTTTTATAATATATAATATATACGACGAAGTTCCATTATTTATCAACGCAGATTCTCCCTTACAATACGACGAAGTTTAAATACACAATTACCATATTTTATTTATTACAACGATGCTTCAATATTTATCATCATAGATTCATATTTATCTTTATTCATTATTCTCAATATTCGACGAAGTTACCAATAAATTATCGTAGATATAGTTACCATCCCTTAAAACTTATCTCCTGCTAACGTTTTCTTATACACATAATCACCCAGAGTTTATTCATATTGCTTTCTTTATCTATATTTAATATCTCCCTTCCTCTATATTTAATTTTTTTTAATTTTCCAATATCCAGTTCTCCTGGATACATGTCACATTACTACCTGTGTCTATTAATGCCTGTAAACTTGTTCCTTTACTTTAATTTCTATTTCTGGGTTTCTTATTTTCTTAGTTTTCCGACTGACTGTGGGCACCATGCTCTTTTCTTGTCCCCACGCCTGTCCTTGCCTTAACACTGTTTACATCTCCAATGTATCTCTCATCTGCTTCATAGTTTCTATTTTCTCTGTTATTCTCATATTTAAATTCCATCTCCCATTTTCCAAAATCGATTTGTGCCTCTACATCCATTAACATATTTGTACCTATGATAAATTTTCTCAACAAGCCTGGTACCACTAAGCATTGAAACGGATATTTAACTCCTCCTATTTCTCCTATTACCATTATCATTTTATTTATCTTTTTAGTCTTCTTATTAGTTGCAGTTCGAATTGTTAAATTTTTTATTGGCAGTATTTCTATTTTATTTCCTATTTTATTTCTTAACCTTCCCTGCTCTCCCAATATTTTCTACCTTACATCTTCGACTTTCCTAAAACGCTCATCTGTTATCTTTCTTTCTCCTATCACTTTTAATTTTAACTCTCCTAACTATTCTGTGTTTTTCTCCACTTTGTCCTCCATTTTCCCTATCTCCCTATTTAAAACTCTTAACTCTTCCCTGTTTTGCTTTGTTATATTTTCTACTTTCTTTATCTCTTTTTTATTAATTTCTATCACATCAGCTGTTATTTCATTTGTTTCCTCAAAATTTGTCTTAATCTTCTCCTCTAATTCTCTATCTTTCTCCTCTATGTCTCTTCTCACATCCTCTATTACAGTATTATTCTCTGTCCTCAACTGTCGCCTCATATCCTCTATCATTTTCCTCCCTTATTTCATCTTTTATTACTTTTAGATCCTCCTTCATCTCTCTCATTTCGTCTCTATTTTCCTCTAATTTTTTGTTTAAATCCCTTATTTCCTCCTTTATCTCTCCTTTTACTTCGTTTATATTCTCATTTAATTCTTTTTTTATTTCCCTTATATCCTCCTTCATATCCTTCATTACCTCTCTCCCTTTATTTATGTTTACACTCATTTCCATTAAAGTCCTCATTATATCCCTTAAATCTACATTCTCATTATTTCCCCGTTCCTGTTGGGTTTGCATAGGTAGTCCCCTATCTTCCTCTACCTCAATGTTTCCTATTGGCATAAACTTGTCCCTTTTTCCTGTTTTTTTTTAAAGCTTTATCTCCCCGCAAATTGTACGATTCCCTCTCATCAGACATATTTTTTCTTTTTTTTTTTTTAACTGTAAGTAACTTATTATACAAAATATAAACAATTTATATATATACTATAAACCTAGCCTTGACTCTATTCAACTCAGTGTTTAATTTTACAAAATTTTTTTCTAAATCTATTTCCAGTTCAAATGTTTTTCATATAAAAAGTTCTAAATTAATTTTGTTTTACAATCTCTCTAAATAAATTTTAACTCTTATTATATCGAGCCCCACGTTGTTGTGCCAAATGTAATATTTATATTTTTATAACACACAACACAACTCACGCATTAATAATTTAAATTCTTTATTACAACAAATTTTTAATTCACAATAAACAATAAACAAAAAAAATAAAAGTTAACAAGTTTTATCACAATATACTAAACTCAATTCCTTTGTTTTTAGTTACAAATTTTTTTACCCTAGGCTATTTCTGAGATCTCTTAATATCTCGAGGTTTATATGCATGGGCTATATCTTTCTACTCTTTGGTTAATTAAATAAATTTTGAAAAACAAGATTAAATTTAGAAAACAGTTTTAATAAATAATTCCTGATGGAAAAACTTAAATTTGGAATAAGCAAAATGGTCCCGAAACTATTTGAACTGGATTATGTTTCTTATTACTAACTATTAATTAATTACAAGATATTCTAATAATGTACAAATTTAACTTCCTTATAATCTTAAAAGTCCACTAAAGTTTATTTCTATATTTCGCTAGGTACTTAACTTATCAAATATCGAAGTTCTGCTGGTCGCTTACGTAAGATTCCGTTCTCTTTAAATTTTACTTTTAACACACTTAAATTCCTTTTAGTTTTTTTTTTTTTTTTTTTTTTTTTTTTTTTTTTTTTTTTGTTTTTTTGTTTTTTGTTTTATCTTGGGAGCGGGTTTGAATTGCCCGAAGCACTGCTACCTTAAGGTATATTGTACTTACCTCCCTGATCTAGTCAAATAGCCCCTTCCCTCTTACCAGGTTTAGGAGTTTCCTGACTAGAGTTTTACCGTCAGCATCCACCAAAGCCGTTCCATCACCAAAGAGGTTGAAGCGCCTCTCAGCAAGTACTTCACATCTGTAAATAATGTGTGTGGCAGTCTCCAGTTCCTGCCCGCATAATCTGCACACTGGTTCATCTTTGTAGATACCCATTTTATGCAAATGTTTCCTTAGTCCACAGTGTCCCGTGAGTAGACCTGTGGCTATCCTCAATTCCTGCCTAGACAGATAGATGAGACTCTTCTGCAGCCCCAAGGAAGGTTTCCTAAGGGTTAGCTTACTGTGTCTCATCCCTTCGGCCCTGATCCAGTGCTCACAGTGTCTTTCAGCCATCTACCTTTGCACTGCCATCTTGACCATGGATTTGGAAATACCTACCGCAGGCTCCGGTCCAATCAGGGGAGTCGAAGACCCCTCCCTGGCCAGTGCATCTGCGGCTTCATTTCCAAGTATTCCCCTATGCCCTGGCACCCAATCTATCATGATTTGATTGTGCCTTGCCAGAGCTTGTAGGTTAATTAGGCACTCCCTGACTATGGCCGAGGTGACCACGTGTCCGTTTAGTGCCTTAATTGCTGCCTGACTGTCGGAGAAAATAGCAATCCGGGTCCCGTGTGTTTCCCTTCTCGCTATCTCTCCCAGACAGGCATTTATAGCATATACTTCGGCCTGAAAGACAGAGGTATGCCTCCCCAAGGAAAAAACTAGTTCTACCCTTGGGTTTTTACAATACACCCCCGCTCCAGTGCCGAAGTCCATCCTGGAGCCATTTGTGTACCAGATCTGAGCTCCCGATGTTAGTGTCCCTGACCATTCCATCATAGTTTGGTGGACCTGGTCAGGTGCAAACATTCGAGTAATGTGGTCACTGCCCATTTCCAAGACGGGTTCTTTGGCCACTCACTCGATACTCATATGTCCCGAGACATCTGAGAGGTTAGCCCAGTTGCTCGAGTTGTGCAATCTCCATGCCGCCAGCCTCGCCTCTCCCCTAAGGACAAGCTCAAGGGGAGGGAGGTTAAGCATTACCTCCATTGCTGCACCTGGTGTAGTTGACATCGCTCCCAGTGTGCACAGACAGGCCAATCTCTGGATAGAGCTCAGTTTAGCTCTTGTCTGTGCCTGGTTGGCCTTTGTCCACCATACCAGAGCTCCATAGGTAATCATAGGTCTTATCACCCTCAGATACATCCAGTGCATCATTGATGGCTTCAGTCCCCATTTCTTACCCATCATTCTTCTCACAGTCATCAGTGCCCTTTTAGCCTTGTTAACTGTCCTCTCAAGATGTGGGTTCCAGGTGAGTTTCCTGTCCAGAGTAACTCCCAGGTACTTCACCTCCCCCACAAACTCAAGGTATTCACCAAACAAGCGGGGCATCCTGGTCGTCAGATCTTTTCGCTGTCTGGTGAAGTTAATGAGAGCAGTCTTTTTTGGATTTACCCTAAGGTTCTCCTTTTTACACCACTCTTCAATCAGTCGTAGAGGATTTCTGATTACCTCAAGGACTGTATCATGGAATCTGCCCAGGATCAAAACAACTATGTCGTCCGCATATCCTAGACAGAAGTACCCCTGTTCATTCAGGAGTTCAATAAGGTTGTCAACCACTAGGCACCACAACAGAGGAGAGAGAACCCCCCCCCCCTGTGCACAGCCCAGACTTGTCTCCGCCCTTCTGACCTCCCCTGCCACCTCTACAGAAATGCTTCTGTTTGTTAACATGGAACTTATCCAACCACAAGTGGTTGCATCCACTCCATGACGTCTTGCACCACTTATCATCGTCTCCACTGAGGGGTTATTGAAAGCCCCTTCAATGTCGAGGAAGGCACCTATGGCACAACCTTTCTTGGCGATCATTTGCTCAATCCTACCAACCACTTGATGGAGAGCTCCCTTGCAGGATTTCCCCGGTTGATAAGCATACTGGTTCCAATGCAGTGGTTTTATGGCCAAAGCACCCCCCCCCTCCTAATATGCCTATCAACCAGTTTTTCAAGTCCCTTAAGAACACAGGACATGAGTGTAATAGGTCTGTATCCTTTCCCTTCCGATTGGTTACCGGTGGGCTTAGGTATAAAGACCACCTTACTAGCTTTCCAGGCTGCCGGCACATGGCCTAAAGCAATGCTTAGCCTGTATAATTTAGTAAGTACCAGTACCAGCAAATCCATTCCCTGCTGTAGCAGCACAGGATAGATCCCATCTGGACCTGGAGATTTGTAGGGTTTAAATGTGCCAATAGCCCATCTTACCCTTTGTGGAGTTACTATCCTCCTTGCCACTTCCCAGTCCTCCCTCTTACCACGTCTTGTGGAGAGTTTGGCAACTGGTTCAGTGTCTGCTCCCCCAAGTTTCCTCAGGGTACTGGAAGGGAAATGTGTTCTGATTAGTTCTTCCACAGTTTCCCCTGCAGTTTTTGTTATATTTCCCAGTGGGGTTCTTAGCATCCCCACCGGGTTAACTGGGTCCTTAGATAGCACTTTATGCAGTCGTGCCCCTTCCCGAGTTTTGTCAATTTCTTGACAAAACTCCTTCCAGGACT
Organism: Prosapia bicincta; assembly: GCA_036971475.1. NCBI lineage: Eukaryota > Metazoa > Arthropoda > Insecta > Hemiptera > Cercopidae > Prosapia > Prosapia bicincta. The sequence goes on along the minus strand of JBAIZL010000004.1, from coordinate 269,403,825 downwards.
TCCTGCGTGCTTCTCTAATTGCCCTGTTGTATTCGGTTAGTGTTTTCCTATACTGGTCCCACTCCCCGTTCTTTTTTGCTCTATTAAAGAGTCTCCTGGTGGTCTTCCGAAGTTTGGCTAGCTTCTTGCTCCACCATGACGGATCCCCTACTTTTCTCCCCTCACTAAGAGGGCAGTTATCAGTAAAGGATTCTACTATAGCCTCGCCAACCAATGCGGCATAGTCTTCTAGCTCTCTCCTCCCACCATACTCCAATCCAGCCTCCTCAATCCGAACTCCCAGGTCCCTCCTGTAGGAGTCCCAGTCTGTTCTTCTTGGATCCCTGGTTGGCCGAAGCATGGCTGGATTTAGAGAGATATCATACCTAATATGTCTGTGGTCAGAAGAAGATGGTTCATCCGACACATGCCAGTTTAGTACATACCTAGCCGTCTGGTTCGATGCCACCGTAATGTCCAGGACCTCCTGTCTGGCCCTAGTGACAAACGTCGGCTCTTCCCCCTGATTTAAGACTAGTAAATTCTTAGAGCTAAGATAAGCTAAAAGTTCCTCACCTCTAGTGTTGGTACCTGTACTTCCCCACGAAGTGTGATGGGAGTTAGCATCCATCCCCACCAGCAGCTCCTCATCCACAGCCCCGCAGTGCTCGACCAGCCTCCTCAGCTCTTGTGTTGGTAGAGCCCCCGCGTAGTCAAAGGGGAGATATGCCGTGGCAAGGTTCAGCCTCTTCATCCTCCCCTGCGCCCGCAGCTCCACCGTCACTGCTATTAAGTCCCTGCAGCAGAAGTCCGTTAGTACAAAAGCACTCAACCCCCTCCTAACCAGGATACACGTCCTGGGAACACCGGAGTCCTTATCGTACAACAACTTACCTCCAGATGTCACCAGCCCGCATATTCGTCCTCCAGAAATCCATGGCTCCTGGATGAGAACCAAGTCCACCTCTCCCCAGTCCAGCATCCTACACACGACAGCACTCGCCGCCCTGCTATGCTGTAGGTTCACTTGGAGGATCTTGATCATTGTTCTGCTTAATTTGCAGTCGCCTGGGTCCGCAGAGCAGCCCCAGGACTAGACAGCGTGCTCAACTCTACAGCCACTTCACCGGTTTCTGCAGTCGGCAGCTTGACAGCCGCCCCCGCACCCCCAGTGATGGTTGCCGTTGACACATCTGCTACAGACTCACGGTTTGCCGTCTCATTGGCTCCCACTGTCTGTGCAGTCTCGAAATCAATTCTTTTACTTACTTGGTCCATCAAAGTCCCACGAGTATGGGGGAAATAACGGTCGACCAGAGCAGAGCCCCCACTGCCCTGGCAAGACAACATACAATGAGGTTTTGTCTGGTTCCTCAAGGGGATCGTGTGCAACTGCATTTTATACCCTGCAGCCATTCATCCTTCGGCACGATACCTTCCACCTTGGATTGGGTATTCAGTCACTGACCTTGAAGCACACCCCAAGTTCAGGACATTATTAACTGTTGCTCATGAAGCGAACAGCCTGCTTTACTCTCTTTTTTACAACTGTGTCGTTAGGGTAGTTTCCCGCCCATACTTCACTGTCGCATTGCCCTTGGTTCACCCGGGAGGTGAGAGTAGCATTGTGAGGACTTAATTCCCAACTACTCCTTTTAGTTACTTCAAATTATATTAACACTGTATTATATCTTTAAATTCACTTATCCCTGTTTAATCTTGCCAAGTTTCTTTACAAATCTGTATAATTTTGATGAATTTCTTCAAATGGAATTTTGACTGGTCCTGGCAGGTCCGTTATCTTAGCGTCCCCACGCTATACTGAACTACCGCGTCCTTAGTTTTTCTTTTAAAATTGTTTAAAATACGGCGGCCTCCTTCTTCAAAAAAAAATCATATGGCTTTACTGTAACGAAGTTCCATTTCTTCCCACTAGAGTCGACTGTAACTGACCTACTTTCTTCTGTTTTTACAGCTGATTCAACAACGCGATTGTTTTCACCGTTTTAATTTGGTTAACATACTGTTTCAATTTTCCGATCCTTAATAAACCTTCCAGTGTTTATTTAATTATTATTATTTGTGTGTGAAGTGTCTTTACGTTTTACTTTTGTAATAATTCCGAAATGTGTGCGTTTTGAGCTGAATTCATACAAACATAACCTTTCATTCCATTGTTTACAATCGCGTTTTTACCTTCCATCTCTCCAGCAATTATTTATGCCCTATGTTACTTAAGTTTACAATTTTGTTTACATATAATTATTATTATTAGATTATCTTGTTTTAATTTTTATTTCTTAGGTTATTTGATATAACAAATTTCCTAATGCAACAGTTCAAATATCTTGTTTACATTTTGCAACCTTTCTAGGCTTTTACCTAAAATTAGTTTCAATTTTAATCTAGCCAATTTCTTATTTACTATTTTCAAAATGTTACAATATATATATATATATATATATATATATATATATATATATATATATATATATATATATATATTTATATATCGGCATTAATAAGTAATTACGGTAAGCTAAATTATATACTAATACCAGTAAAATATTAATAGATATAATGTGTTACAGAAAGAAGCTCTTCTGTTAAATCAGTGTTTCACCTTGATTCCTCCTACAGATACATTCCTTGTTGCTAAATGCTGTCATTTGGTTTTGAATATTGTCAGGAAGCTTGGGATCAGAATTGAAGATCAAACATTGAACTTGGCCGTTAACTGGTGCCTTGAATCTCTTAAATCATCAGCTGATGTTGCATTGTTAGATATTTTGCAAGCATTAGAAGCCATCATTGAAACAAGTGCTTCTACAATATTTGTAAGTTGAAGCAACTAATTCCATTAGTATATATAGCTTAATAATATGTAGTGATTCTACCTTATCTGGTAATACTGGTAGCATGAACAATAATAATTGGAACTTATAAGTATCCTGACACAGTCTTAATTTATTATATCCTTTTCTTAATTGTTGTCATCCTATTAATATTCTGATGAAGAATTCATCTAAGTATTTGAACTTTTTAAGTACAACAGGCTTTTATTTAATATAATTCAATCATATTATTTATATATAGAAGTTTCTTGATGTAATCATCTTGAATTTAGTGATTAAACTAAATTTAAACTACTTAACTAAGTGAATATGTAATTGCTTACTTGCAAAGAGGGTTAGCTTCGTAAAAGGAACGATCGTTTTGAAACGCGTCAGCAAGTAAGCAATTACGTATGCACTTAGTTAAGTAGTTTAAATTTAGTATTTATATATGTTTTATATTACAACATTAATATGTGTTAAAGAACAAAAGTGTTTCTATTAATTTTAAATCATGGTTCATAAAGAGATCATAACATCAATTGAATTCAGTTAGACTAAATTATTAACATAATTAATGGTTGAACAAAATGTAAATTAACTTTCAAATTTCGTTTTTCATTATTTCTTATTTGAAAAGGTTTTATTATATCTAAAATAAGGAATATTAGGGATGTATTTATCCACACAATATAACTGAGGTAAAATGTACTTCCTACAAATTTTGTGTATGAATTTATTTACAAATTGTAAATAACAGTAAGAACATAAATCTATGCCTCACTGAAGACATTTTCCTATTTGTCATCAATAAAATTTTTAAAATTCCATAAGCAATCAGCTACTAAATGCTGTAAGACATGTCTAAGGCTGTAAACTTGCAAATTTAGCAAAGCTATATGACGAAACTTATAAGGCCAATCATGGTACTTGCTTTAAAAAATCCAATGAAATTTGGTTGAACTACCAAATAAAATATACACCCGTTCAAGTCATTATTAAACTAAAAACACTTGTAAATTTTTACAATGACCCATAGTCATTGTCCTTACTTTAGGTCAAGGTCCATTGACCTTACTTTATATTGTCGAGGACGGCTGTTTCGGGGGGGGGGGGGGGGCACCTTAACAATGAAAATTAAGCTCTACTATAGGCAAATATAAAATTTAGAAATGTTCTTAGTTGAAAACTAGTAGCTCACGTCAAGATGGGATCAACAAATATCAATATTGAAGTTGGTTGTTGTAATCATCTTAAATTCACTGATTTAAATATAATTAAATAATTTGTAACTTAGTGAATATGTAAGGACTTGCTGTTGTATTTCAAAACAATCGTTCCTTTTACAAAGCTAGGCTTCTAAACAGAGTAGAGGGCAGTAAGTAAACTCTTGAGTATTTACTTGTTACAAATTATTTAATTATATTTTTCATTATTAAAGTTAGAAGATTTTTTGTGTTAAATTTAATAATTTGGATAATTTCCTTGATGAAATTTAAACCTAATTAATAACTATTTGTCAAATGGTATTAATTTACCCTTTAGGGTACTATTCCCTTGTATAAATACATTTTCAAAGTAATATAGTCTATTTTTTAAAACTTTGCAAAAGTTATTTTTCAGTAAATCGTTGTCAATTCTCCTTGTGCAGTTGTCTAAACCTAAATTCAATGTTTAAGACATTTTATTTAATTTTCAAGGCTCAAATGTATGAAGAAATATTATTCCATTAAAATCAAGAGATTAGAGAAAACAACAGTATATTTTGCTTAAAAATGTAAAATTTTATTGACATTTTACACAATTTATAAAATTATTACATTGAAAATAATTTGGAATAAGAATGAAGCATTATTTTTACCTGTGAATCTTGGCTTTTTAAGAAATATAATATGTGAAGCTTGTGATTGATGAAAATACCAGACTCTTATACAGTGGTATAAAATTAGAAATTTTACATTAAAGCTATTTTAAAGGAGTATAATGTATGCAGAAAGAAACAAAATAGAACGAGATTAAATGGACTTATATAAGTCAGTGTGGGTATTCAGCTATGTAAAATCTGATGTTACATTTAGAAGTTTCGAAATCTGTGTGCCACTGATGTTTGAAAAAAATCAAATAGAGTGCTGAATAACGTCGGCATGGTATAAAATGACACATACACTGCATTTACATATTTGGCCAATTACTACTCACCACTAATACATTATTATAGCAATGCTCTGTCTTCATGGACTCAGTATATATAAGTTTGATACAGATTCTCAGAACACATTAGATACTCGCTATCGCCTGAGCGTGCTTTGACGTTGGTTTTTCATTCTATGTGTTTCGTTATCTGTTGAATTAGTTAATTTATTCTGTTCCTTGTTATACCGACCACACACCTATAGGGAACAAAGAAGGTGGAATGAATATTGCGTGCTGACGAGATAATAATGGTAATTCTGATTTTGTTGGACTACTGGAAGGGTTATACAATGGCTGAGTTGGAGGAAGCTGGTAACGGTGGATTCACAGTAAATCATAGATATAATTTCGTCAACCCAGAAACTAGTGTGAATACTCAAGTTCAAAGAATGTGGGCTCTGCAAAATGGAGAAATAAGAGACACCGAGGTACTCTGCCCGTCCCCATCTAGAATCAGACACAGCAGAATACATGTGGCGGCAGAGGCCAGACTTCCATTTTACACACTCCTCGCTGACATTGAGTTTTAGGTGGCTCAGTCAACCCTCCAATAAGAAAAATATTTTGTAAGTTATTTATTTTGTCTTTAAGGAGTTATCTACAGGTGTTAACATGACACTGGACCCATCTGATCTTTTTACCTTTACATTCATACAGGAGTCATTTTACATTCATACAGGATATGATCTATCATAATCTCTTCACCTGGATCATTAAAGATGTCTACCTGCTAACCAAAAAGAAATGGGAGTTTATAGAAATGAATGGAAAAGGAGAACTAACTACTTAAGCTAATTATAAATATTGTTAATGTAATAATAAACTATTATGGGGACATTTTAGGTTATTAAGTTATGGTCATTCCTTAAGGTAGACCATTACAACAAAGAGAGGATTTTCAATAGAGCAGAAACACTGATTTTTAAGTTAAAATTTACAACCAGTACTAATTGTTCTTTAGTGTAAAATACCCAGTTGTTGTGCCTTTTTATGGCATTGCTATTTAATGTGATTGATAGTATCCAAGTTTGACTTTTTACTGTAAATTTATCATAAAAGTGGAATAAAGAGCTATGTTTAGTAGAAGTAGTAGATAAAAATGGAAATATGAAGTGAAACTAGACATTTAGTGATCTCTAATACATAGGGGAAGTGCGAGTCCAGTTGGAAAATAATAAGATAAATTAAATATATTTTATATTATAGGAACAAAATTGATGTTGCTAATGACTTGCGTCATGCCCTTACTAAAATACAACCTCAAATATTCATGCTAGGGAAATAAATTCAAGGTCATCCATCTTACTAACAGATTTTTCTCTTATCAGCTAAAATTTCCCTATAAGTTAAAATATGAAATGTTGTATCATGTTTCTTGTGAAAGTATATATAAATAAAATGTTTTCAATATATATATATATATATATATATATATATATATATATATATATATATATATATATATATTCTTGATATTTAACATTATCCATTGTTTTTCCGTTGCACTGACTTTATGAAGTTAATATATTACTGTGTGAGTAATTTTATCCACCATTAAGTGCAATAATTTTACCTTGAGTGATGAGGCACCTTTCGGTCGTTGACCATTGTCGAATCACTGATTTTTCTCTGCTGTGGATGCTACGTCCGTGAAGCCGGTGTTCGTTGACGTAACGCGCACTTTTTCTTGATCTGAGTGTATGATATTTTTGTATAGTATGTCTTCTGTATATGTTGTTTGTAGATTCATTAAGTTGTTGTGTAGGTTTTTATAAATGTGGTATTTTTCTAGTGAGTTTAGTTCTATTGGGTTGTTATTTATTTCCAGTATGGTTAGGTTATTTTCGTAATTTGTTATTTCGTGTTTATGGGATATTAGGTGTGCTGCAACATTTGATACTTTAGAATTTTTGTTTTTGAATGCTCTATAATGTTCTTCAAATCTTATTTTAAATGTTCTGGTTGTTTTTCCTATGTAAAAAGCATTACAGTTGTTGCATGTGATTTTGTAAATTCCTGATAGGTTATGTTTTTCTGAATTTGTTATGTGGTTATTAAGATATTTTATTATTTTGTTGTTTGGTTTGTAAGTTGGAGTGTAGTATTCTTTGTTGTATATATTTGTTATTTTTTCTATTTTGTTATTGGTGTATTTATATTTTAGGTAGATTTTTTTATTTTTATTATTTTCGTGTTCCGGTTGTAGTGTTGTGTTGAGGTTAGGTTTTTTTGTGAATTTATTGTATATATTTTTTATAAGGTGTTTATTGTATCCATTTTCTATTGCTATTTTTGTAATGTTATCTAATTCTTCATTTAATTTTTGTTTGTTATCCTGTGAGTATTTTATTGCTTTATTTATCATGTTACTGTAAGTGTTAATTTTGTGTGTCCAGGGGTGGTTAGATTTGTAATGTATTGTGGTGTTGTTGGAAGTAGGTTTCCTGTATACTGTAGTTTCTATTTTATTATCATTTATATTTAAAGTAATGTCGAGGAAGTTGATTGTTCTATTTGTTTCTGTTTCAACGGTGAATTGTATTCAGTTATTTAGAGCTTAGCTAGTGAGAACTATTCACAAAGGTAAAAGTTAAAGTAGTGTTACTCAAAACTCACAAAAATTAGTCATTTAATACGAACACAACACAAATGTTGTGTTGTGTTCGTATTAAATGACTAATTTTTGTGAGTTTTGAGTAACACTACTTTAACTTTTACCTTGGTGAATTGTATGTTTTCGTTGTATGTATTTAGTTTGTTTAATATTATGACGTGTTCGTTGTGAATGGTAGGTTGGTATATTACAAGTATATCGTCTACATATCTTGTCCATAGTGAGATATTGTGTGTGTTTATTATAGGTTTAATTATTATTTGTTCAAAGTGTTGTAAATATATTTCTGACATGACAGATGATATGGGTGAACCCATGGGGAGTCCTGTTGTTTGTTTATAATATTTATTGTTAAATTGGAAGTAATTTTGGTTACATATGTGTTTGGTTAGCGTAATGATACTATCTATTATGTTTCTTTTTTCGTTATTGTGTATCAGTTTGTTTTTTATTATTTCTATGGTTTCTTCTATTGGGATACTAGGGTACATGTTAGTTATGTCATAACTTATTATTTTTGTGTTGCTGTTTGTTTTTATCGTTTTTATTTTATCAATTAATTCGTATCCATTTTTTATATTGTATGTGTTGTTGATATGTATTTTAAATCTTAGGATTTTGTCTAGAATTTTTGCGATTATGTAAGATGGTGCTGTTGTGAAATTTATTAGTGGTCTAAATGGTGTGTTGGGTTTGTGGATTTTAGGTATCCCTGATAATACGGGTGCGCACGGTTTGAATGGGTATAATCTTGTGTGGTAATTTTAATTTATTGTTATAGTTTAGGGTGTTACGGTGAGTGACTATTAAGTTTTTTATTTTAATAAGGTATTTGTTAGTTGGGTCTGGGATTTGTTCGTATTTATTTTCTTTTATGTAGTTAGTCATTGAATCGATATATTTGGTATTTTCTATTATTACTGGAGTATTTGTTTTATCTGATTTTAATATTAAGTAGTCGTTGTTTTCTAGTTTTTCTCTGAGTTTTATAATTTCTTTTTTATTAATATATTGTTCCGTTTTTTTGTTTTTTTCCGTTTTTATTAGGTTAATTTTATTATTAATATTATTTCTTATGTGTTCAGTATTTTGGTGGGTAATTTTGTAGATGTTAGATTCTGTGTCAACTATTAGGTTTTTTATTATTTGTTTTTTGTTGAAGTTAGGTAGGTTATATTTGAAGGAATTTGTTATTATTATTTTTTCTTTTTCAGTAAATTGTGTTTTAGTTAAGTTTATGAATTTATTATTGTTAGAGGTGTGGGTTGGTTCTAGGCTATTTTTTAGGTTATGTTGTTGTTTTGATGTGTGGATTGGTTCTAGGCTATTTTTTAGGTTAAGTTGTTTTGATAAATTTTCGATTTTTTTGTTTTGTCTGTTAATAGTGTTTGTTTTATGTTTTATTATAATTTGTTGTGTTTTTTCGTGAATAATAGGTGTGAGAGTGTCAAAAGTTTTCATTATTTCCAAATTGGTTGTGTATAGTTGTAAATTGATTTGGCTTTTTTTATGGTAGGCAGCTTTAATGTTTTGTTTAATAATGTGTGATTCTGCTATTTTTGTTGCTTTATTGATAATAGTGTTTTGTTTATTTTTTATGTGTAATTTTGCGTATTTTGGTGTTATATTAAGTGTTAGGCATTTTTTATTAAACTGTATTTTGTTGATGCAATTCTGGAGTTTGATTTTTAGGTTAAGATATTTACGGTACAGTTGTTTACCTTGGTTGGTATTAAATTCTTGATATTTAACATTATCCATTGTTTTTCCGTTGCACTGACTTTATGAAGTTAATATATGTAAGTATGTGTGAGTAATTTTATCCACCATTAAGTGCAATAATTTTACCTTGAGTGATGAGGCACCTTTCGGTCGTTGACCATTGTCGAATCACTGATTTTTCTCTGCTGTGGATGCTACGTCCGTGAAGCCGGTGTTCGTTGACGTAACGCGCACTTTTTCTTGATCTGAGTGTATGATATTTTTGTATAGTATGTCTTCTGTATATGTTGTTTGTAGATTCATTAAGTTGTTGTGTAGGTTTTTATAAATGTGGTATTTTTCTAGTGAGTTTAGTTCTATTGGGTTGTTATTTATTTCCAGTATGGTTAGGTTATTTTCGTAATTTGTTATTTCGTGTTTATGGGATATTAGGTGTGCTGCAACATTTGATACTTTAGAATTTTTGTTTTTGAATGCTCTATAATGTTCTTCAAATCTTATTTTAAATGTTCTGGTTGTTTTTCCTAGAAGAAACCATAGAAATAATAAAAAACAAACTGATACACAATAACGAAAAAAGAAACATAATAGATAGTATCATTACGCTAACCAAACACATATGTAACCAAAATTACTTCCAATTTAACAATAAATATTATAAACAAACAACAGGACTCCCCATGGGTTCACCCATATCATCTGTCATGTCAGAAATATATTTACAACACTTTGAACAAATAATAATTAAACCTATAATAAACACACACAATATCTCACTATGGACAAGATATGTAGACGATATACTTGTAATATACCAACCTACCATTCACAACGAACACGTCATAATATTAAACAAACTAAATACATACAACGAAAACATACAATTCACCGTTGAAACAGAAACAAATAGAACAATCAACTTCCTCGACATTACTTTAAATATAAATGATAATAAAATAGAAACTACAGTATACAGGAAACCTACTTCCAACAACACCACAATACATTACAAATCTAACCACCCCTGGACACACAAAATTAACACTTACAGTAACATGATAAATAAAGCAATAAAATTCTCACAGGATAACAAACAAAAATTAAATGAAGAATTAGATAACATTACAAATATAGCAATAGAAAATGGATACAATAAACACCTTATAAAAAATATATACAATAAATTCACAAAAAAACCTAACCTCAACACAACACTACAACCGGAACACGAAAATAATAAAAATAAAAAAATCTACCTAAAATATAAATACACCAATAACAAAATAGAAAAAATAACAAATATATACAACAAAGAATACTACACTCCAACTTACAAACCAAACAACAAAATAATAAAATATCTTAATAACCACATAACAAATTCAGAAAAACATAACCTATCAGGAATTTACAAAATCACATGCAACAACTGTAACGCTTTTTACATAGGAAAAACAACCAGAACATTTAAAATAAGATTTGAAGAACATTATAGAGCATTCAAAAACAAAAATTCTAAAGTATCAAATGTTGCAGCACACCTAATATCCCATAAACACGAAATAACAAATTACGAAAATAACCTAACCATACTGGAAATAAATAACAACCCAATAGAACTAAACTCACTAGAAAAATACCACATTTATAAAAACCTACACAACAACTTAATGAATCTACAAACAACATATACAGAAGACATACTATACAAAAATATCATACACTCAGATCAAGAAAAAGTGCGCGTTACGTCAACGAACACCGGCTTCACGGACGTAGCATCCACAGCAGAGAAAAATCAGTGATTCGACAATGGTCAACGACCGAAAGGTGCCTCATCACTCAAGGTAAAATTATTGCACTTAATGGTGGATAAAATTACTCACACAGTAATATATTAACTTCATATATATATATATATATATATATATATATATATATATTAAATATGGTGATATGTTTTCTTGTATATATAGTTAATAAATTTAAAATATTTCAAACACAAGAATACTTATATTTAATGAATAAATATATTCATTAAAAGTATTCTTGTGTTTGAAATATTTTAAATTTATTAAATATATATATATATATATATATATATATATATATATATATATATATATATATATATATATATACAGTCAACTCCCGATTATCCGGGATCGCATCAACCGGGATCGTCAGCTCCACTTGAAGCAGTGGGGCGGGAGGAGTCAAATGTGAACGCGGCGAAGGGATGCGAGTGCGGGCAGTCGTTGGGGCGTACAGTAACCTTTACGGAATAATTTATAGACTGTCAACTCGCCCGCAGTCGCCTCCCCGTGTCCTAAATACTTCCTACCTGTTTCCGCACGACGCGCACTGACGGGCAGAGTTTCGGTCAGCATGTCTGAGTTTACGTTATATTTCTTGTTCTCCTTTTATAAATCCACGCGGTTCTATGACGCGCGAATTATAATTACGCGTTATCTCCAACGTCGAATCAGATCAGAGCACATCGAAGCATCGAACGTCATGCATGGAGGTGCGATAACCCCGAGCGCGAGCGGCCGTTTTTCGGTGAATAAATCCGAACGCCGAATTCGCGGAATTACGCGATCGCCCGAGTCGAACGTAAACACTACCCTTCCTCAGTGGTCAGTCTATGCGTTGCTTCTGATCAAAACGAACTGTACAGTAGTGGCGGTACAACAGGAGGCGGTACTATTTATCAGCTGTTTTTACAGTCATTGGGTAGAAGTAGGACTGTGGATATTATGGTATTTGTTTTAACCGTGATTTCGCATTATCCGTGACAGCCCTGCCGTTAATTATCCCGGATAATCGGGAGTTGACTGTATAATACGTTTTCTTGTTTAATAATTTAAAACAACACAGGTTATTCAAATACAAGAATATTTATTATTTTATATCCAAAGCTTTTCGTTGGAAAACAGTACCAACATCATCAGGAATGAAAATTACAATATTCATGTAATTTTCATTCCTGATGATGTTGGTACTGTTTGCCAACGAAAAGCTTTGGATATAAAATAATAAATATTCTTGTATTTGAATAACCTGTGTTGTTTTAAAAAAAAAATATATATATAATATTTGATTCTTTTCATATGCCCATACCTTTGACTAAAATGGAGGGAGGATTTTTTTCAAAAGGAGAGCGTGTGGTACCAAAATGTTGGGGAATCCCTTGTCTAATACAACAGAAAGAACAAAAGATAAAGGAGTTTGTTGCAATCATTGTTATTTAAATTTTAGGCCATAATAGTTATATGTTAGTCAGTCACTTATTACGATTTGGGCTAAATCTGTTTGGGCAGCTTTTAGACTTCATTCTAGGATTCAGTATAGAGCAGGTCTTCTCCACAGAAACAAATCTTTATTTTCCTTTAACTTTACTCGGATTTTTAATCATAGTGCCCAGGTAATGTCATTCTTTCACATTTGTATATCTATGGGAATATATCAGGGCTTCAGATGAAGACTAGCTTTACTCAGAGTTGTAATTCTGATCACATGAGACCATAGTTTTCCCTCTAATAGCAGAGAAACTTTTATGTACAGTAGAGTCTCAAAATTCCAAGCTCCGATAATTTGAGGTTCCGTTAAATCCGAGCCTATTTCTGTTTCAGCCTATCTCATCTATTTAAAAGAAAATGATGAATTGGGCTTCCAATATATGTTTATAGTCATACTGTTTCAGGAAAGGAAAAGAGTCACGGTTCCAAGATATGTTCAGATTAATACTGTATGCAACAAAAATTTGTCGGGCTCCGAAGAAATGTTCATATCAATACAGTGTGCAAAGGGAACGAGTAGGGCTTCAAAGAAATGCCCATATCAATATGGTATGTAAAGGAAATGAGTTGGAGTTCAAAGAAATGTTCATATCAATACAGTATGCAAATAAAATGAGTCAGGCTTCCAAGATATGTTTATATTAATACGTTTTACAAAGGAAATATCGGGCTTTCAATAAAGATCCATATAAAGTTCTATAAACTGATTTTGTACATTCTTAATTATAGTACTGTATTACGGTTCATTAAAACACCTATTTTTTCTAATGCACAGGAATGTATATTTGTGTAATCTGAGTTTTCGGTAATCCAAGAGGGTCTTGGTCCCATCTACCTAGAGTTATCATGATTCTACTGTATTTACTTCTACTTTAACCCAGGCAATTTAATAGTAACTGATTTTATTTAACTAACCAATAATTTAATATTTTTCCTATATTGGTACTACGTAAGATTAGGATTAATATTTTTAAAAAATTTTGCAATAAACTTGAATGCAAATATAATATAAATATTAATTTTGTGATACAACTTAGCTTCAATGATTTTTTTACAGAATGTGGATGAATTAATCAGGTCTTTAAGTGAGCCAATTGAAAAACGAGCCAGTTTATCAGTGCCTCAAGAAATAAAAATATGGCGAGTGAGGTGTCTCCAAGCTTTAGCATCTGCTGTTCCTTCCCAATTAAGTGCCATTTATAGCAAATCACTCTTTGTGCTTTTTGAGAATACAAAATTTAAATCAGAAGACCAAAACACTAGTGCTCAAGTAAGTGGTTAACTTGTAAGACAGCGTAATAATGTCAAATACTGGTTACTAAAAATAAGGTGTCAAGTTATATTATTGGCTTTAATGTGAACTTATAAATTAACTCCATTTTTTAATAATAGAGCCTTGGCGGCATGCCTTGATCATTGCAGTCAAACGATACATAATAAAACAGTTTCAAGCTTCATAAACATCCAAACTACATTTCTTCATTTTGTAGTCCATACAATCGCAGTTCTTGACATTTCGCCAGAATCTTATCTAGCATTTATGAGGTAAACCCAACAACTTTTTTTTGAATTTTGCCAAGTTGTAAGTTCAAAAATAGGCCTGATTTTGTTTCTATAAGAAACATATCGTTGAATAACAAACTTCGTCTGAAACAATTCGTAAAATTTCATTTTGAACATCATGAGTTGTAAGATTACAACAAAGTTCTTATTTTTCTTTGAACTTACTGTATATTTAGAAAATAACTCCCATAAGGTCAAAATAACAACTGATACTGCAGAGTATATTTCTTGTCAGCACATTATTATTTTTGTAGTATTTTAATGAATTCATTGTCAGCTTTTGATTAAAAAAAAGAATACACCGGTCCAGAAAGAAGGAGGGTAATGCCCCTCCCTGCCTTCCCCTTTTAACTCCACCCATTGTCTGTTTGCTTGGCCAATATACGATTTTTTACAAACTCCACAAGAAATGCTGTAAGCGCCACGATTTTCTAAGTAGATCTTGTCGTTACCAAGAACCTTTTTAATAGGGATGTGAGGTTTTTAGACAGATTATATATCATGCTTCTTAAAGAGTCTGCCAATCCTGTCAGTGGTCCCTCTAGTAAAAGGTAAAACAACAAAACCATTTTCTTTAGTCTCCCTCCCATCCTCGTCAACCGAAAAGAAACTTTGACGGTGAAATGGTTTATCGTTAACATAATCCTTATATCCATTGCTTCTAAGAGCCTCTTTCATGATAATAAGCTCATGGTCTTTAGAATAGATGTCCGTTAACTTATGAGACGCGGAGAAAAGATCGTGTCAACAGCAGCTTAGATCTGCGATGGTTGGTGGTGTAAATCAGCATTAAGGTAATAATTGCTGTGAGTCAGTTGGTGTGAGACGGTAGACTGAATGCGATAAATAGCCATTATGACTCTTCCTAACCAAGACGTCCAGAAATGGTAGGCAGCCATGACTCTCTAGTTCCAAATTAAAAAATATCCTAGACTGGTGAGAAACTTAATGAGTTTGACCTACATGCTGCCAAATCACAAAGACATCATCCACATAACGAAAACAAGGTTTAGGCCTGAGAGAAGCATCATTCAGGATATCTTGCTTGGAAAAGCCATAGCTGGGAAAGAGAAGATCCCATAGTGGCACCAACAAGTTGCCTGCAAAACTGCCCGTTAAATGAGAGACAAGCATTTTTGAGACATTGTCTAGCCGGATCAGTGATATGCGAAGGGAGCTCTTCAATATTGGACATCGTCTGAAGTACTTCATCGATAGGAATAGTTTGAAATAATGACATGACATCTAAGCTAGCCATAATATCACTTTCTTTAACTTGAATGGCTTGCAACACTTGAACAAAATGTATATTACAGTTCCTGACATACCAATTGTCCTTTGCAGAGTCTGGAGAAATACTTGGTGAAAGTTATACAACCATTGGTTCAGAAGGCCGATTCGTATGCCAAAAACTCTTCATAGAGTACATGTTGAAACAATTTATTATCTAATTTTAAAATATATGCTATGTCCATAAAGATACTTGTTTCAACTTGTATTTTACAGTAAAACAGATTTATCCTTTCAAACACTTAAAAGTCACCTTAAAAGTTCACCTTATAATATTGTTGTCCATTGAGATGAAAATATTCTCAGCATGTATTATTTTACTGGCTTCAATCTCATTGGCACACCTTTGCCAATGCACACAAAATTGTAGTGGAATATAACCCAAGACGAATTAATGAATTTTATGCTTTAAAGATACATATTTCAAATATACATTGGAAAAATATCATAATATCGGAATTAAGACCGGTGTCAGATACAGCTGGCAATAACTAGCTGTCAATTTACAGTACTACTAGCTTTAAAGTGAGGCATGGAAAAGAAATGCGAGACATCCACTTCGCTGTGAAGACTAGAACTAGACACGTTGTTACCCAGTCGAGCAGTCAATGAGTATTCCTAATTTTTGAAGGCAAAGCACGTTATTTTGTTTCCTATATTATATATTTTGTGTTTTAGTATAAGTTATGAAAAGCAGTAGAACTTATCTTAAGTCTTTTATATTTTTGAAAATCCGTAATAAAATTTTTAATGAATAAAATAATATTTCAATGAGTAATACTTGTTTCTAGATTTTGAAATGTGCTTTGGATGCAGTTCAAGCTTTGTGCTTATCCTGTCCAGAATGGTTGACAAAGAATTTAGGAGAAGTTTTAGGTGTTTCAATGGCTTACATTCATTTCGGATTAGCAAACTGGCAACCTCAGGTTCCTTCTAGATTGTTGCCGCTACCAGGTTCTCAATGGGAACCACAACCATCATCTGTTTCAAAGGTACAATCTGTATTGTAATAAAAACAAAAATTCTAATTATATACTCAAAAAATTTAATAAGCAAGAAATGGGATTTTCGATCATTATCCTGTGTTTCTCTCCCCTTTTAAATTCGTACTATCAGTTCACACTTTCCCTATATGTATTTATACATCTTGTTGAATTTTTCAACTGTTAATAGAATACTTTTTATTCATCCACTCAAGATAAAATTATTTTTTTTTTAACTTGTAGTAGATGACATTTGATAATAATGTTTTTTAAAATTTTAATTAATTAATTAAATTTAATTAATTAATTTAGCTTTTTCGCCACTTAATATTGTGATTGTCATATGTATAAACATATTTATATTTTTTGTAGTTATTTAATAATCAGTAATTAAAATAATTTTGTTTGTTAACCTAAATAAGAATTGATTAAAATTTTTTTTCATATTCTCATTATAAGCTTTTTAAATATACAGTACAGTCTCACTAATCCGGACTTGATGGGACCGGACCCTGTCCGGATCAACGAAAGTCCGGATTAGACGGAAAAAGCCAGACAAATGCATACAATATGTGTTTTAGTCGGGGAAACATTGAAATTGTAGTTTTAGTAAAATTGAGGCCTAATTATAGCTATACAGTACAGTATTTCATAGCTTATTTAGCAAAAAATACTGTAATTGTAACAGAAAAGGTATGACATGAATAAATATCAAAGCATCTTTCTCGTTGAATAAATGTATTCACATAAAGTTATTTACACTATACTGTATAAACGCACAAAAAACTCAAACAAAAATGAAACTGAAACAAAAATAAACTTTAAAAAACTTAGTGAAAAAAGTCTGTAAGTTCTTTTGTTTTAACGATAAATGGCGTCGTTTCACAGTAAGATCTCGTAGGCGTTTCAAGGTCAGTAGCTCCGCACTTTGTTTCTCAAAGTAGGCTATCAACCCCTCCAGCATTGCAGCCGCCCCATCATGAGTTGGGCTGACCGGTTCGTCTGTGTAGTCTTTCTCTTCCGAGCTGTCATTTTCTGCGTTTGCAATGCACACAGCGACGATTTCGTCCTCGTTGAGCACTTGATGACCAATGTCATTATCACTGATAATCCACTCGGAAATATCAGTGTCTTTCAACTCGGCACAACCCTCCAATTGTTGAAAAATCTGAACAAATTCGGCGTCGTCATTAGTAGGTCTGCAGCCATATAAATGACATCCTTTATAGTCACTTTTTTAAGAATTTCAATAAATTGTGTAGCTGGATCTGCTTGTTTTTGTTCCAAAAGCGATAAAATTAACTTTTTCCTATATCGCAGTTTTATCGCCTCTATCACGCCTTGGTCCATCGGCTGAATGAGAGCCGTGACGTTAGGAGAAAGAAATTTAACAAAAATGTCACCATGACGTAATTGTTCTTCATTTGGGTGGCATGGGGCATTATCAATTAGTAAAGCCGCTTTTCAAGTGAGTTTTTTCTCTTTTAAAAACTTGTCTGTTGTTGGAACAAAGTTTTCAAAAAACCAGTCCTTAAAAATTTGACTGTTCATCCACGCTGATTTTTGAACTTGTATTGGGCCGGTAGAACACTTAAATTTACATTTTTAAAAACCCTCGGCTTTGCGGATTTCCCTATCATCAAAAGTGGAAATCTTAGATCGCCAGGAGCATTACTGCAGGGCAACAAAGCCATACGATCTTTCTTAACTTAATGGCCTTTTGCTACTGAATCTAATTTGGAAGCTAAAGTTTTTTTTTGGGAACATTTTATAATTTAATCCGGTTTCGTCAGCGTTAAACACCTGACAAGGTTGTAAGTTTTCATCTCTGAGAAACTTGCCAAATTTGTCTTTGGAATTTTCACTGGCATCACTGTCACCTGACAAAATTTCACCACTTATTCCGAGTTGACGGATGCCGTGTCGTTCCTTATACCGTGATAGCCAATCCACACAGGCATTAAAATTAGGGTCTCCTTTTAACTTTTCATTCAGTTTCAGCGCGATCTTTGCAAATTTACACCCGATAATGGAACACCCTGTCCCGTTGTTGGCAAAACCATACATACAAAGCATCATCTAGGGTTTAATTTTTTGGTTTTTTGCTTCTGCCGCCTAAAATGTCTTTACTAACAATTTTTGCACAAAAATCTTCAATTTCCTGTTACTTTTTTCCGATAGGAAACAGTTTGTTTTCCCACGCCTAACTCTTTTGCAATTTTAGTATGCGATTCACCTCCATCAATACGAAACAAAGATTGGAGTTTTTGTTCCAATGTCACTGTCACTGACTTACGTTTAGTCGCTATTTTCACTGAACACTGAACGAGACGTAAATAAAAAACACAGATCAATATTGCACTAGAATTAAATGACAACTAAGCAGATATCTTGCGAAAGCAGTAACGGAAAGATGCCACCTAACTGACCTGACGCCAGAAGGATAGACTGTCTATCCGTTTAGTCAGCGGTCCTTTATCTTTCATTTATCGCAAGATATCTCTTGATATCACGTGCGTTGTAGTGTTGGGAGATCTAATGTGAATATATTTTTTCAAAGAAGTTTTTCCTACTTTAACAGGCAAAAGAAACAAATAATAGGATAAATTCATATTTTAATGAATAAACATATTATTTGTCTATTAGAGTAGGAAAACCCCTTTGAAAAATAACAGATATAGTAGTATAAAAATAAATATTTTTGTGGACGGCAGACTGATTGTGCACTGTAAAATACTATAACTAAACAAAAATTTTGGGCCGTCCGGATTAGCCGGAAGTCCGGATCATCGGAGACCGGATTAGCGAGACTGTACTGTATTATGCATTGGGTTTGATCATATTTATTATGCTTATTAACTATAAAGTCTTTAATTTTCAATTATTTCTGTGATAATATGTCACATTTTCTTACAATCAATTAAAACTTGTCTTGTACAATATTGTCATTGCTTTAATAACTGTCTTTGTTATCAGATACGCTAGCCATCAAGTCTTGTACAATATTGTCATTAGCTGATTAGGTATCTTTGTTATCAGATACACCAGCCATCAAGTCTTGTACAATATTGTCATTGCTTGATTAGGTATCTTTGTTATCAGATACGCCAGTAATCAAGTCTTGTACAATATTGTCATTGGTTGATTAGGTATCTTTGTTATCAGATATGCCAGTAATCAAGTCTTGTACAATATTGTCATTGCTTTATTAGGTATCTTTGTTATCAGATACGCCAGTAATCAAGTCTTGTACAATATTGTCATAGCTTTATTAGGTATCTTTGTTATCAGATATGCCAGTAATCAAGTCTTGTACAATATTGTCATTGCTTTATTAGGTATCTTTGTTATCAGATATGCCAGTAATCAAGTCTTGTGCAATATTGTCATTGGTTGATTAGGTATCTTTGTTATCAGATACGCCAGTAATCAAGTTTGTACAATATTGTCATTAGTTGATTAGGTATCTTTGTTATCAGATACACCAGCCATCAAGTCTTGTACAATATTGCCATTGCTTTATTAAGTGTCTTTGTTATCAGATACCCCAGCCATCAAGTCTTGTACAATATTGCCATTGCTTGACTAGGTATCTTTGTTATCAGATACGCCAATAATCAAGTCTTGTACAATATTGTCATTGGTTGATTAGGAATCTTTGTTATCAGATACGCTAGTAATCAAGTCTTGTACAATATTGTCATTGCTTGATTAGGTGTCTTTGTTATCAGATACACCAGTAATCAAGTCTTGTGTCATTGGTTGATTAGGTATCTTTGTTATCAGATACGCCAGCCATCAAGTCTTGAACAACATTGTCTTTGGTAGATTAGGTATCTTTGTTATCAGATACGCCAGTAATCAAGTCTTGTACAATATTGTCATTGGTTGATTAGGTATCTTTGTTATCAGATACACCAGTAATCAAGTCTTGTACAATATTGTCATTGCTTTATCAGGTATCTTTGTTATCAGATACGCCAGGTATCAAGTCTTGGACAATATTGTCTTTGCTTGCTAATCTCTGACCAGCATATACTTCACACCACTCAGCAATATCTCTTTTTTCTGCACTTAAATATTGAAAACAATTTCAGCTATCATATCTTTAGATTTACAAAACTGTTGAAATCTTGTCACAAACATGATAAAAAAAAACAGCTTTTAGTGTTTTTGTTTTTTAAGTAATATTAGAATTAGCAAAAATCCAAGTTTAAATTGTGTACAATTTTTTTCAATGTCTATTCAATCTACAAATAGCTAATGCATATATTATTTTCTCCATGTTTTTTTTTCAATATTATATTCACTTGAGTACAATAGTAGTTCAAGAAGATGGAAATGATCACACACACCTCGGGTGTCTGTAGGCCAACTAAGCTAGGAATGCAAAAAGATTGTACTTAATTTAATTATTATCTTTTAAAATAAATTGCTTAAAGTAAATGTGTACCTTTTTTAATGACAGGTGTTCTTTAATGTGGTCAGAGTTTATTTGATTGGTACTGAAGGAATGAGGTTTGCTTCGTTAATGGTTTTTATTTTGTGTACTGTTAAATAAATAATACAGGGTTTCAAACTTAACTCTGTGGAATCAGGTAAGCTTTCATTAAATACCTCATCAATTAGAAAATTCCATACAAGAGAATATGTTTTCGAAATACAATTCCATCCATCGAATATACCTACAGTTCACCATTCTCAACACATTAAAACAATATGAAATTTACAGACATACAAAAACACAAAGTACAAAAATAAACAAACAAACCCAATAAAAAACACACATACTCTTTAATACTGAAAAAAACATACTCTTTGAAACCTGCCTTTAAAACCGTCACCGCTTGACTCGAAATCTCCAAGCAGAAGACACTGATGAAGATCGTCACATAGTGTTCGAAAACGTTCAGTCTCAGTAAGTTTTAACAAATTTACAAAATTTAAAGTTCGGATAGTCAAAAACTACTGTGAAATGATTAATTACAATTTTGTTGTACTTTTTGTTTAAATAATGACAAAACATAATAATATTTTGTCTTCTATTTTGTTTATTCATTTAAACTGGTTTATTTTATAATGTCATCGGATACCAGTGACAGTCATGCCCCGATGTATATACCTATACTACAATGTGCCATGTCGGGCTTACTACGCATTCCCCGTTCAAGGTTGATCTTCCGAGTGAATAAAATGTTAACATTTTTATTGTATTTTTCAATATAAATTCAAGTATAAATATATGCTATAACGTATTTTCACAATATTATAGATGTTTTTAAACAATAAATATACTCGTAGCTACTAGATTTTTCTCCCGTATTTTTTAAATTTTCAGCATAACCGTATTTTTGTTTGAAAATATTTTTTCTTGAATAATTAAAATTTAATTTAATCTGAACATTATTCTTACAATTATGTTTGTATTGTTTCAATACAAGTAAGTTTTAAATTGATCTGTTTTTACAAATTTTATATGATCTTATGAATTGGAGCAAGACGTTTTAAATTAAAGTTTTCACTTATTACACTTTGAAATTGAAGTCATTAGATGAAAACATTTCATCCAAGTGTAAGTTAACAATTTAACAACTTATATTAATATAATGTCTAGTTGCAAGTAATTTAAAACTGTAATAAGTGATTAACAACCATATTGTCATGAATGAAAACAAAATTATTTTGTAAAGTTTTTAGTTTTTAATTTTCAAATTGTTCAGTTTTTTTAGGTGAATTTTTTTAAGGATCAAATCAAAGGTAACACTATTCTAAAATGAAATGTAGTTCTACAAAGAAGTGTAAATAAAAACTATTTCCTTGTAATTCTGAACTTCTAGTTTCCCAATAATTATAGTATTGTAAAAAAAATGTTTGAATGGCAAGTTGCAGGAACACACACAGAGGCTGTGTCGGACACCTCATACGGTTAAATACATTGTGAATGTGCCCAACAGCCTTGTATGATGATCTAAAGTTAGGTCTACATTGTCGGTCACGGTTGACCTCGGTGGCCCTATGTAAAAATACACTTACTTACTTACTAGTCAACGCCCACCCTTGGCTGTTGAGTCATTTGGTGACGCTCTGACCACTATAGTCGAACCAGTGGGTTATCATCATCTCCGGAATGGTCGAGTGCTCTGCACTTCATCAGATGATCCGCATCCATCGTATTGTGTCCACAGAGAGGGCATTCCGGTGTTGGGAGCACACCGATGCGATGTAGATGGGCGGCTAGGTAGTCATGGCCGGTTTGCATTCTAAACTTGGCAACGCCCACAGATCGTGGAAGTCTGTGGTCGATGGGCCCTGTGATGATTAAGTTTTCCCATTTTCTTCCTGCTGATTGCCGTGTGAGGTGCAGTTTGCTGGCCCGGTCGATAGTTGCATTGATGAGGGCTTTCGTGCTTTGCAGCGAAGGCATGCAAATGGGTTGTGCCATGGATGTGCCTTTCTTGGCTAGAAAGTCTGCCCTCTCATTTCCGTAGATGCCAACATCTTTGGGATGCTTGGGATCAATTGTAAAGCTATAAGCCAACCTCCATTCGCCAGGTGTTCCAGGGCTTTTCTTGTCTCCATTGTTCTTTTGCAGTCTGTATCTGTATTGTGCGATAGGTTACGGATAGCCGCTTGTGAATCGACGAAGAAAACTGCCTGTGTAGGGGCTATTTTGTTTAGTTCTGCGGCTACTGCTTGTACTGCTGCTATTTCTCCATGGTAGTTGGTCTGGGGGAGTTCCCACTGCTAGGTATCCCTCAAAATTGCGATTGTAGTAGGCAGCTCCTGTTGCACCTGTTTCCGGTATTGAAGATCCATCCGTGTATATATGTAACCATTCTGTTTGTGGGTACTCTTCATTGATTGTATGCAGGGCTGCTTGCCACAGTTCTACGTCCAGGGATGCTGATTTCGACTGACTGTGGTTCTTCAATCCACAATTGGCTTTTGGTAAATTGTGGAAAAACTCGTGGTAATCTGTAAGCAGTGCTGGCTTCTCTAAGGCTATTCCATACTTCAAGGCCACCCTTTCATAGGATGCAATTGGGGTTATTTGAGTCTTCAGTCGGGCCGTGGCTTGTCTGTAGCTTGTCCAATGAGTGTGTACTCCTCTGTGTCTCTCGGAGAATCGGAGAGCTATTTTCTCTCTATGGCTTTCCATTGAACTACACTTCGTTTGTGCCTCCATTGCTGCAATGGGTGTGGATTTAGGTGCACCTGTTATGATCCTTAACGCTGTGTTCTGCACGATGTCCAATTTACTGAGGGTGTTACAGTTGCTTGTGATGGTCACTTCACTTCCGTAGTCAAGGGCAGGTCTGATATATGACTTATAGGTAGTTATTAGGACATCCTGACTGGCACCCCATGTTGTAGCTGTCAGTCTTTTTAATATTTTAGTTCTTTTTGTTGCTTTTTCCGCGCACTGTTCGACATGAGGACCCCATGTCAGACGTCAAGTACTACACCCAGATATTTGGAGACTACTTTCTTCCAACGGATCGCTTTTGTAATACAAAGAGATGCGGGGTACTTTGGTGGAAAGCGTGAACAGTTGAAAAGGGGTTTTTGTAGAGCTAACCGTCATCGAATTATGACTGGTCCATATTTTCAACTTTCTGAGAGCGTCATTTAATGCTGTTTCAAGTGCTAGGATACTGCTGCTCGTTGCCCACATAAGTAAGTCATCTGCATATAATAGTGCCTTGATTCCTGTCACTTCCTTAACGGCGTCAAGTACGTCATCAATCATGATGTTAAACAGCGTGCAGCTAAGCACAGCTCCTTGAGTGAGGCCTTGTTTTTGAATACGAAATCTCGACTTTCGGTTGCTGTATTGCATTCAATATATTCTTTGTGACAGCGACGATTTGATCCACCTAAAAAGGTTTCCGGATATGCCATTTGTTGCCAGTTTGTGTAAAAGCATTGGCCTCCACACGGTATCGTATGCGGCCTTGAAATCCATTAGTACCGCCAGAGTAGACATCCTTTTATGGTATCCATCTTTGACGTGTTGTGTAAAATTCATTACATGATCCATAGTACTACGGTGTCTTCGAAACCCGGCTTGAGCATCGTCTAGCATGCCTTTTTGTTCGATGTACTGATTAAGTGGGTGGACCACCATCTTTTCTGCCACTTTACAGCTGGCGCTGGTTAGGGATATAGACCTGTAACTTTCGGGTTGATCAGGGGGTTTATCCTTTTTCAGGACAGGTAATATTTCGGCTTTTCTCCATTGCTGAGGTACATAATGTTTCCAGGTCAGGTTCACTAAGGCTAGAAAAGTTTTCTTGGCTTCCTCTCCCAAATTGACAATGAATTCCGGATATATCTCATCAATACCTGCAGCTTTTTAAAGTTTGGTTTGTGCTAAAGCCAATTCCAGTTCCGTGATTGTAAAAGGTGATGTGAAGAGTTCGTGTGTCTTCTCTTTGAGGCAAGATGGTATTGGCGTTTTACGCAGGGTCTTAGTGACGTTTTTATCCACACTTGTGCGGCTGATTTTGGCGTAATGCTTACTTAGTGCATCTGGAGCTTCGTATGGGTCTGCGAAGGATTTACCTGAGTACTCTATAGGCTGTCGAATTTTTTTGGGGGCATGGTTATTTAGCCGAGATATATAGCGATGGGCTTTGGTGCCATCCCTCCGCTATTCCAAATTAGCAATAAAAGATTTGAAGGCCAATTGTTTGGATGTCTTTACTTCGTGGTGTAATTCAGCTTGGTGTTTTCTAAGGCATCTCAAATCTATTTTACGTGATCAATTGCGTTTTTTCTTTAGCGAAGTTAGCGTTGCATTCCAGTAGGGTCTAAACTTTTTTACTTGCCTTCTGGGTACACATTTAAGAGCACATTCGATAGTTATTTGATTAATAAGACGGGTAGCTTTCTCGGGTATTTCTGGAAGCGCTAAATTACCCAGAGCCTCATCTGTAACCCTTCAATATTTGCTACAGTCTGCTTTCTTAAAATTCCATCTGGGAGCTCGGGTAATTATGTATTCACTTTTATTTGTCTCTATGGCTATGAATATAGCTCTGTGGCCACAACCGCCTGCATCCTCCAGTAGTTTTGCATTGATTCTGTCAGCAATATTTAGATGGGTTATTACTAAGTCCGGTCTTGATAAATTTCCAGTATATGATAAGAATGTTTGAGGGGTATCTATGACTTGGAGTTGATTTTTATCGATTAATTCTTGGGTTATCTTTCCAGCCGGTGATAAATGTATGTAGCCCCATCTCGGTGACGGACTGTTAAAATCTCCAATAATTATGCTATTAGATTGGATGGTTCTCTCTATTTCTTCAAAAGATGGTGTATTTCCTGGGGGATTATAGAGACTGACAATATTAAAATGTTGTTTGTTTTTCCATGTTTCAGTCAAAACAGCTTCCAGTTTATCTTTATCATTCATCTCATGTATGATCTTAAAATTTGCCGTGAGACCATCTCTGACCCCTATATAGATACCATATGCTGTTTGTCGTGATCTCTTTAAAGCAGTGACTGCGTAGCCCTTTGTCTGATAAAAATCAGGAGTTTCTGTAGCTGCTCCTGCTTCAACTATAAAGTAAACATCCACGTCGGCTTGGTAGACGTTTTGTTTGAAGTGTACAAACTTAACATTGTTAAGGCCCCCTGCATTCCAGAAGATGATGCGAAGGCTAGTGTCGGAGCCCTGAAAAGGGCCATTTTGGGTAAGGTTCATAGTCATTCTGATCAGCGTGTTTATAGAGGCGAACCTTTGGTTGATCGTTTAGATTACACAGGGGACACCATGAGCAGGCGATCAACATCACCCCCCACCTATGTAAAAATACAGTGTCGGTTATCTGTGACCATCATGACAGTCAACGTCTTAAGCTATACTCAGGTAGCATAGGTGCTTTGTCCTCCAGAAAACAAAATGTTTTGCAAAATCAGCTTTAGCTAATCATGGTTGAATACTTGATGTTGACTGTGGAGTTAATGGAAGCTTCACTACAAAAGTACAGTGGATAGTTGTTCTATCTATTAGAAGAATAGAAGTTACTTCTAGATCGAGCAATCATTGCATGCAGAAGATATGGCAGCTACTATTAGTATTCCCATCTTCGGCGGCAATGTTTACTTGGTTGGATAGTTCAGCAGTAAAGCCATACAAAAAATACACTTAACAAAGAATTTAGTATAACATTTCCTACACAAATTGTTTCCTGTACATCCTTGTCCATAAATGAAATAACTTTTTGACACTAACTGTGAATAATTATTGAGTAAATTAGAGAAAACTATTAACTTACTTACTGACATGTTCCATTGACGAAGCCAACCCGCTACTCAGTTACTAAGTAATTAGTAATGATTTATTCAGTGAGTTCAAGATGCTTACAAGCAACTAACTGTTGATTGTTACATGAATTGAGAATTTTATTTAAAACACCTATTTGCTTCCTTCTGAGAAAAACAAAACAAAACTTCTGTGGTCAACCATATCCAGTCCCCTCTACAATCTTACAACTAGCTTCACTAAGCAATCTGCTGTACACGTTCTTACTAAATTGTTCTAACTAAATTCCTTGATATAGTAAATTCATTATTTTTCTCTGTTACGAAACTTAATCCAATTAAATAGTAGGCTCTAAAAACCCCTATTTCAATTTTTAAGAAAATCTTTGTAGCCATTTTCAAAAACCATGAGACATATAAAACACATGCCAAGTTCTTGTTTAATTATATTAGATTCAAATGTGAATCATAAAACTGCAAAATTATTTACATAGAAATAAATATTGAAAACAGCAAATGTACATTCAAACGCCACTGCCGTTGGAGAATTTAATAAAATGGAAACTCATCGATAATAATTTTAATGACATAAGATCCTCCGAAAGGCTGTGGACAGTGCGTTCAAATAAACGTACGAATTAATAACAAATATAAAAAGGAACATAAAGTAAATCATTTACCTGAGTCGTTACTAGGGCTTGTGTTACCTTTTACTGGTTCCCTCGGGAAGCTAGCACTCGTCCAGATGCAGTCCGTTGGTTGCCAGGAAGACATTTCCTCTCTCTACTTGCTAATCTAGGTCTCTATCTACGACTCGTCCTATTTCATTCTTAAAACTATACCGGAAATATTAAACTTTGCCCGAACAGGTGTTTTACTATCGGTCAACAGTCGGTCTGTCCGACAATTAGAACCATTTGCTCTCAGAACTATTTGGCGGTAAAATACTAGTTTAGCGGTAATATATACTGTATATAAAAAACCGTTACAACATCAACATGACTGTACTTACTTTCAGAAGAGTGCAAGTTACCAAGCGACACACAGGTGTGATCAGCATTGGCCTTGAATGGAAATATAAAGAAAGAGTGCAGTAGCTTGCCTTGCTCTGACTACTTCGAAATAAAACTGTTTATAGACTATGAAGGGTTTGGCATTGGATGTCTTAAATATTGGTCATATTGATTGTTTATTTCAATTCCTTCTATTAGCTCACACTCTCCTTTTATATATCGTGTACAAATTTTTAATAATAAAATACGTTTTTATTTATTCAATCAAGTTTAAATACATTTTTTTAAAACAATAGTAAATGACAATTGATGTTAATAAAGTTTAAAAAAAATATTTATTCATTAATTAAATTTAAAAAAATTGATGTCCTGGTTGGATTCGATCTGAATATCTAGATGTTTGTACTCTAGCACTTTGGCACTGAGACAACTTTTCCATATCTAGAAATTACTTAAAGATGTATATGAAATTATAAGAGAAAGGTTCCTTGCAATAATAAAGATTTACAAGAAATGGATAAATAGAGAAATGATAGACTACTATCAGCTTCATAAATTAGAAACAAAATAAAGGAAGCAAATGAATAGTAACAAAGAAAAATTATAGTCCAACACCATATACTGTTTAGAGAGAGAAATGTAAAATTGCAAGGAAATTTGCTTTAATATTGTGATTCTGTCATATGTATATACACATTTATATATTGATTGTAATTATAAAATAAAAAGTAACTAAGATAAAATTTTCCTTTGTCAAGTTCATTAGGAATTGCCTTACAGAATATTTCCTTATATTATTTGTTTTTAGACTCCTTTAAAACGTCATCGAGTATTAAAATCTGGTCAAGTTGTGAAAAATGCAGATATTTTAGATGAAAAACCATCACCTAAGTTGACACCTTTAGATGTTAACCCAGTAAAATGGGCTACAAGTGATTCTGACTTGTCTGACAGCGAAGGAGGAAAAGCTTCAAGACTGAGGCGATATCAGGCTAAAGTTCGTATGGCTGCTGTAAACCTTCTTTTACATGTTGCAAAGGTAGCGTTTATTTTAAACCTGACTTTTTATTGTAAATTATTAAGTAAAGTTGTGTTAATAATAATTTTATTTATTTCTATAATCATAGAAATTCTAATGAATAGTACAACGTATAATACTTTTAATAATTTATTTTGTCAACATTTCGATCATGATATTAGAAAATAACTTTTTTGTATGGCCTTTATCAAAACACTAAAATTATATAAATCATACAAATTATGTAATGTATGCATAAAGTAATAAGACGAAACCAAATGTAGTTAAAATCCATACATAATATGTGTTTTAATTCTCAATGTCACATTGTAGCTCTTTTAATCAGAAAAATGAAATAATTCGATTTGACGGTGAAACGTGGACAAATTAATTAAAATTTTGCTACAAATAAAAACAACACCATTTGTATTTAGGATATTTGTCCTAATTAGCAAAATTTCAGTCTGTTATAGCTTTTTGTTATTTTTTTAATGATTATAGTGACTTATATGTAATGAAGTCTATGAAACTGTAGTCAGAAATACAATCAACAAATTTAACAAAATTATAGTCACCAATTACAGTAAACATTTATTCTAATTATTTCTGATAATTTGGTCTTAGAGAAAATTTATTATATGATACATAATGCAATATCATACTACAGTTATCCTAAAAGTAAAAAACGTTCTCTTCTAAACAATTTATTATTTAATGTATTGAAATAAATTATTACAAACACTTTGATACCTATCCTACTTTTCCACATAGTCACCGTTCAAATTTAAACACATGTTATACATTTTCAGCAGCTTTTCTATACTGTCTGTGTACTCTGTAGCCACCAATGTGTTAAGCCACTGCTTAGCGGCTTCTTTAAGTTCATTATCATTTCCGTAGTGTTTTCCACTCAAACAATCTTTCAATTTGATAAATAAGTGAATATCACTGAGGACTAAGACCGGGATGCAAGGGGGATGTTCAAACATTTCCCAATTAAACTGCTGAAGCAAGTCTTTTCTCAATGCCAGTGCATGGTGATGCACATTGTCGTGAATGAGTATGATGTCGCTGGCCATCATGTTCAGTTTGTTTTGAATGGTACGGCAGAGTCAACGAAGTGTCTCACAGAGGGCGGTTGCATCTACCATTTCTTCTCTAGGCATTTAGTCAATGAGTAAGACACCCTTACGGTCTCCAAATACTATTGTCATAACCTTTCTGGTGCCCATAATTTGTTTTGCTTTTTTCGGTTTTGTTGGGAGTCGCGAATGATGCCTACCCATGGATTGGTGCTTTGTCTTGCGGAGTGATATGTCAGATCCTAGTCTCATCACTAACGATCTGATTAAAGACGTTATCACTGTGAGTGAGGAATGTCAATGCAGATCCTATTCATTTGGTTTTATGCTCTTCTGACAAAATTTGAGAAACTCCCCTCCATTCATCACATTACCATAAACATCAGTTATCGTTTTATAAATTCCGTTGTGTCGAAGTTTTTCACATTAAAAAATTGAATAATACTGAGAGCCATACACTTGGTGCCATCGTCAATTTTGTCACGTTTTAAAGTCGCATATATAAATCGTAGCTGGTTGCAGCTGTCGCCAAACAGACGAATACCAAGATCAATCTGTGGTCGGTGGAGGGGGGCCGTGGTTAGTTATTTGTCACAACAAACCATTCTTTACTTAACAAACAATCCACGTAATATTTAAATATTATAACCTAATATTTAAATTTAATATTTTAATTAAATCTAATTTTACAAATTTACATCCCACCACTTTATTATTGGTTGCCTTTAAGTAACACTAAATTCTTGAAGAATCAACTTTGAACGATGTTACTTAACATTTCATGTTTTGGAAATGCTCTTAAATCCTCTCTAACTTGGGTTCTCTTTATTGCAGGTCATAGAAATAAGAGAATTATTTGGATACTACTGCATGTTATTAGGAAGGCAAGGCTTAGGTTACAGTATTGTCCATGAGCCTAATCCAAAGGTAATGATTAGTGCTTCATCAGCAGTGTGTGATCTACTATCTCTTGCCAAAGCTTATCTAGCCCAAGCACAACATACGTAAGTTTGCTATCTTATCAACATATGTATTACTGGTGTACATCATATTTAGTATTACAGTAGGGTCTCGATAATTCGAGGTAGATGGGACAGAGACTCCCTCGGAATACACAAAAATACGTTCCTGTGCATTAGAAAATATAGAGGTTCTAATAAACCCTAATAGGCTACTATAATTAAGAATGCACAAAATACGGTTATAGAACTGTATTGATTACTGTACTTACATAAATTAATGTTGTTTAGGAATACATTGTTCATCACTTCCTACATTTTTTGGAAAAAGTTATAGAGTGTCTTTTGTGTCTGTTTATCATATCGTTTCTGAGCTGTGGTGTCGTGTAGACATCTTAGTAGAAGCACTTCTGCTGACGTGGTGTCTATTATTCAAGCGCAGTGCAGTTTCTAAGACCAATTTTCTCTTCCTGTACCGTCTCGATCGAACCTTCATCTATATTCCCACCATCACTGCGTTCTGTAGTTTCTTCTACCATTTCTATAGTTGTAACATGTGTTATTGTTACTTATTTACTTTTGTCCTTACTCCATTGACGTACGCCCATATCATTGACATTTTTACAACATAAAAGTTTCTTGATAAGAAATGTCAAATCTGTTTTTTTTCACGTGGATCAATAACACAGTTAAAAGTTTTATTTATATCTCAGGACTTTATTCCGTGACTTACTTAATATTTCTTCTTTTATTTCGTTCCATGCTTTGGCTATCCAATACATATTTTCTTAACTGTATTTTTTTTCTAGAAAGCCTACAATGCTTTCTTCCCTTTCACTTGCTTCCAAGAGAGATTGTAAAAGGTAATGTTTGTATTTTGTTCATACATTCCAGAACACCCTGATCCATCGGTTGGATTAAGATCATACCATTTGCGGTTAGAAATAAAGCATGGATATCATCAGACCGCAGTTGATCTTCATCGAGATGCCACATAGCATTGTCTAACAGAAAATAGTTTGAATTTCGTTTCAAATAGATAATATAGTCTTAAGTAGAAATAGACTCGAATTTAACGGAACCTCGAAATATCAGGTCTCGAATTTTTATATTTAAGTTTCTTACACAAGAATATTTGAGAACGTTTAATTACTTTGAGTAATTTGATTTTATTATCATAAGTATATTAGCAAAGCAAATAGCATAAGCAAATAGTATAAAAGCAAAGAGAAAGTAAGAAAATTTAAGAGAACATGCTATCTAAAAACAAAATTCAATATTTACTCAAACTTTTTATTTATTTATTCTTCACCTTCTTTATTTTTAAGAGTAATAATGTCACACCTACATTCTTCATGAAACTTTAAGTTTTTACTCAGGGACCTACTTTCATTATAAATCAATTGATTTATATGATAAGGTTTAATTAAACCTTCACATATTCTATTCTAAAGTACAACACTTAGGATTAAACTTCATCAACCACCACTTAAATCCAGATCATTTTGACCTTAAGGAAATAGTGATTAATATAATATCAACCGTTGTTAGATTCAAGGGCTATTAAAACCACAACACAAACTATCGATTATAGAAATGACAATTATAAATTGTTACAACTACAAAAATAAAGTACTTTGTGTCTTAGTAGATTTTTCATTGTGATACACTTCAGGAAGGTATTTTTTATCTTCTGTGAGTTTTTGTGGCATCCATTTTGCAGCAGGATGTTTCATTTTTTATTCATGAAAGTTTTAATGTATACGTGCTTGAAGTCTTCAAGTGATATTTGGCTCTTTTGATACACAAATGTTCTCAGTCTTGTTTTGCTTAAAACTTCTTCGTTATAAACCTTTTTTAAACCTTATTACCATCTTAGCTAGAATTTTCTGAAAAAAGAAATTAAAATTATTACTTAGAATTGTGTTATTTATGGTCAGATAAGGAAAAGTCCCAAAAAGTTCAAATTGGAAGAAAGGAAGAGTGGCATAGACAAATAAGTATAGCTTCACTTGTTACGAACTGATGTGCAACACTTTATGTTTACCATCCTAGCTACTACATCTGAAGGTTTTCTGATGTTTAATATTGTTGATGTATTAAATATAACAGCATATGTAAACTAACATAACAGCTAATAACAATGTAAAAATAATTGACATTGCAATGTGCGTTGCAGAGAAATGGTTTCTTTCACTCCATTTTCTGGTATTCTTGCATCATTATTAACATCTCTCCATCAGAATATCATCACAGCGTTTTCTTCTACAACCTGTCCAATGCCTCTACTACACTGTGCAGCTTTTCTTGCAGACGTCACTCCCTACCATCGTTTACAACCACAGCTTCTGTCATCTCTCACTAAAACTGCTCTTCCTTTGATTAAACATAAAGGTACTTGAAATATTTTTTACCTTAATTTTTTAAGGTAAATTTGAATAGCTTTTTAATATCGATTTTTATTTCAATGTTGTCATTCACTATGTAATAAAACATAGATCGAAAAGAGTACCTTCATGAACAGTATGTTGTGTTTGTTCTGATATATTGCAATGCTCTATGACCTAACCTTATTGTTCATACACTATTACTGTTACTAAGTTCTTTATGTAATGCGTAACATGTATAGAATTAATTTTTAAAAAAAATTCTTACATTTAAAGAAATTATTTTTTTCTTCTCTGTTAGGTTGTGTATATAGATAAAAGTTTTTGTTAATTAAATTATAGGTTATAAGCAAATAAATAAATGCACACAAAGTAAAAAAAACAATATACATTATTAACATGCGGGTTTCAATAACTTATGACATCATCATCAGTAACACTACATACGAATTTATAACAGGTGACGCATAGCACGTTTTATTTATACATAAAGGTTAGAACCAGATCTGGGTGGGGTTAGATTTACAGTCACGCCTAGTTTAGATAAAATGTTTTACAATGAATAAAAAAATAAAAAACGATGTTTACATGAATTAAAAAGCAAAAGCTTGTAAGAGTGTCACTGATGATGATGTCATAAGTTACTGAAACACCTTGTCATATGACAATAAAGAATATTGTTTTGTGAATTTGTGTGGGTTTATTTATTTGTTTATAAACTTAACTCACAAAAACGTTGTAACTAATTTTAAATATATCTTATAAACTTGAAATAATTTTAAAATCAAATTTTTACTATCAAATATTTGTCAAAATATTCCATTTTTATTTGTAGAATTAATTGAAACTTGTTTCTATAACCCCCTAATGGTGATAATGATTTTAAAACGGGAGAGGTGGCACAAATTTTCCTCCAGGTTCACAAAAAAAAGAAACTGTAGCAAATTAAATACATTTTTTGGTTCTATATTTAATATATATATATATATATATATATATATATATATATGAAGTTATTATCATTAATTGTAAACAATTTTTTCCACCACTAAGTGCAATAATTTTACCTTATATGATGAGGCACCTTTCGGTCACTTGACCATTGTCGATATATATATATATATATATATGCATAAAATAGTTTTCTTCACTTAATTAACTACAAAAAAAAAAAAACAGTATAAAAATTGCAGTAAGCCTACCTTTAGATGGTAGCAGCCGTAAGTCGCAAAGAGTATTTTTTTTCTTTGGCTATTTAAGTTTTTTTCCATTATTTCGTGTAACAATTAAACGGTTTATTCCCTCTGCCAAAGAAATTTCTTAAATGTCATATCAAAGTTGCTCAATAAAAACAGATGCTCTGGGACTTGACCATTATCTTCTTGGCATTCGACTACCTCCCGATCCTCACTTTCATTTCAGTTTAATTTCTTACAATACACCAAAACTATTGAGTCGCATCGAGTTTATATATTTTTTTACACAATGGGTATAAAAAATAACACAAACACGCTGCCTTTAGATCCATGCACCATAGACTTAATGAAGTTCCAATGACCACAGAAAACATAAACAAAGAGCTAAACACCATTAAGTATTTAGCATACACTAATGGATGCAGTGCCACAATAATAGACAAACTATGGCACAATATACAAAAATAACACTAAGATTAACACTGCAGACAGGGAAAACAAATATATATCGCATTACCATACACAAACAAAACAACAAACAAAATAACCCGCAAATTTCAAAAAACAGTATACAAAATAGCATACAAAACTAATAACAAGTTACAATACAAAATACAACACGACACCAACAACAAAGATAAACTACGAGCACCTGGTGTATACAAACTAAACTGCGACAAATGCAACAAATTCTATATTGGACAAACAGGTTGCAGCTTTAAAGAAAGAGTCGAGGAACACAAACAGAACACCAACTCAGCATTTTACAATCACATTAAAGAAACAGGACACAAATACTCAGACATTTACCATAACCTGGAAATCCTACACATCAACAAAAAAGGACCACATCTCAACAAACTAGAACAATATGATAATTTACAGACACACAAAAACACAAAGTATAAATATATTAAACAAACAAACTCAATACAAATCACATATACTGTTTGATACTATCGAAAACCTGACTTTAAACCAGTCACAGCTTGACCCGACATCTCCAAGCAGAAGACACTGATGAAGATCACCACATAGCGATTGAAAACTTTCTGTCTCTGTATGTTTTCACAAATTTACAAAACTCAAAGTTCAGATAGTCATAAACTAATGTTAAAGAGATTAATTAAAATTCACCGAACGTAATGGACTAGAAAATTCAACTCCTCTCCTTCCAAACTAAATAGTAACCTATTTATTATTTCTTTCTTCTTTTAGTTCCATATTAAAATAAATATACATGAAAATATTTTTTAATATCCACACAAGTTAAATCAATACTTAATTTACAATTGTATCACTATTTATGTAAAAAAACTGTAATTATAATACAAAATTGAAAATGCAAAATGCGGCACACAGATATTTACTCTGAGGTGTTTGTAACACAAAAAGTGGCAAGGGGACGAATTCTCTGTGTTGTTTTACGAATCACTGTCCAACAGAAAATAAATAATTTCTAAAATGAGTAAGTTGTTATTGTTACTAGAGGGTTATGTAAATTATGCACAGTTTGGTGAATGCTACTAATATTATTCAACCCTTTTTTAGAAACACGGAGAAAAATTCCTCTCTGCCATCTCTGACAGAGGTTGTCTTTGATGTTTTTATTTATTGCTGATTGAAAATGAATTGAAATCCTTTGTTATAAAGTTTACAATTTATTTTATTATTACAAAATACTGAAATATGTTTAAGGACAGAGCAGTTATCAATTTATATAAACAAGTAATATAAAAAAAAAAATTTCAAGTAAATTCCTACTGAGGTTAACGAAGAAAAAATTTATTTTAGTTACCCTACAGCACTATTTATGATATTTTGTGGCAACCATGGCAACAGTTTTAAGTTGTACAGTAGTTTTGATGACAACCAGATGGTGGAAAAACAATTCATATGCATCTTTTAGGATTACAATTCTAGGTATTGGAAAGTTGGGGCAGTATCAAAGCGGACTATACTTTGAACATGAACATTCACAGTTCAAAATTAGCTGGACCCTCCAAATTTTCATAATTTAATTATTAAATAAATAATTGAAATAAGTGTATTAAAATCAATTGTCATTCACTATAGGTTAAACAAAGTGTATTTGAACTTATTTGGATGAATAGAAACATATTTTATTAACTATTGAAAATTTGTACAAGATATATATCAGGAGAGCGTGAGCTAATAGTAGGAATTTAATAAAAATTGTTTAATGAAAATTTGACCAATATCTTTTTAGGGGTTATTTCTGTACTGAGGTAACTTCTTATAGTTTCTTATTACAATTTGAAATTACTTGCGACCAGATATTTTATTAATATAAGTTGTTAAATTATCATCTTACATGTGGAGGAAATGTTTTCGTCTTACGACTTCTTCAGCCTCAAGTCCCTGCCGCTAGGATTGCTGCAGTTGTGCTTTTTGGCTCCAATTTTTTAAAGTTAGAAGTGATGTGATCGGAAAGTATGTGTGATCTATATTGTCTTCGTTCATTTAGGATGTCATTTTTATATTAGGATGTCAACTTATATATTAATAGAATGTCTGGTTGCAGGTAATTTCAAATTGTAGTAAGTGATTAACAACCAGATTGTTATGAAGAACAACAAAATTTTCAAAAATTCTTATAGTTGTCTACAGGTTTCCTTCAAATTATATCCTCGCTCCTTGTGAGTTCCCCCTGAAAACTGTTCCTTTAATGGTTACCTGGTTCAAAGATCACTTTTATTCTGGCTGTTACATACATTCTTTTTATTCTGGTTATTAGAAAAACGTTCTTTTATAGTATTGTAATTTGAACTTCAAAGAAAATAGTGTTTTTTTCAAATTATACAAAATTTCGAATTGACTACATACAGCATAGCTGTAGTTAATCTAGAAGATATATATTAAAATGTTTAAAATAAAATTGTATGGTTTGAAATAAATTATGTAAAATATTTCAATATATTATGTAATTTATATAAAATATATAAAAACAATTTTGAAATCATATTGTATTTATAAAGTTTAAGATGTCTTCTTGTATTGAAATTTTTAATATAGGGTTACACTTAATTACTTGATATCCTTCTACATCAGAATATTTATTTCATATATTCTTTCTCTTATACACCTTTTATTTTTTTCATTTAAAAGGCTTTCACATTTTAGGGTTACCAATTTAACTTTTACAGGCATTACATGTCTTCCATGTAACTTGTTTTAACTCTCAAGTTAAGTATGGATAAATTGGTATGGTTAAGGACATATTGACAAGTTTACTTCAAGTAAATATATGTTTTAATTTAAAAAGAAGATAAAGTTGAATTAAATTACTCTTTTTTGTGTTTAAAGAGATTTTGTTAATGTTTTATTCTAAAAGTGTTATTGTTCTAATTCTTTCTTAATCCTGATTCGTTTTTAATGTTGGAGATAATTGCTCAGTTCAGATTTTGATCCTTTTTAGAGGTTTCTTATTTATTTTCAGTTAAAGTTTGTTTAACTTTTTACATGAACTTATGTTCTTAACATATGTTATATTATTTTACAAATCTATAAGTAAATTTTTTAAAGCTATCAATTTCAAAATTCATTATTAAGCTTTTGTGCTATTATTTTTGAGTTTTTATTACATTTGATATTATTACTATAGACATTAAAATAGAGTAGATTCTTTCCCAATTCCTTGCTTTTCAATCTTATTGCAGCGTATCATCTTCATATTTCCCCTACTATTATAATGTTAAATTAAATAAATTAAACATATTTTAAAATTTCCCTTGAACTTTATCTGCCATTTTGTGTTATATTTTTGGCTATTAATTTTCATTTATATTTTTAAAATTAAATATGGTCTGTATCAGTATTGTATCAGTATTTCAACACCCCAAAAATAATGATATTTGGTTGTGGCAATTTTTTACTAAGGTTTGTATTGCATGGGTCATAAATCAAAATGTTGCTACTTAATTTTTGTAAAATTGTATGAACCTGTGTTATTCATTATGTTTGTTATTTCTGAGGGCACCTCTTTCTAGTTTGGCTTTTTGCTTAAATTGGCCTAGCTGGTACTGTCCTTGAGCCATGTGTCTCTAATTCCTAAAGCAATGTCTCTGTTTACAATTTTTCTTCTACATTTGTCTAGCTAAAATTTTAATGTAATTTTTATTTCAAGTGCTGATGGCACTGACTGATTGTCCTTATCAGATAGCGAAATTAATCAAGTCAGTAAACTTATTGCTGAATGGGATTCATAATATTTGTTTTGAATACAAGTTAATACTTGTAATTGATTATATCATACTTCCTTTAGACCAAGTATTAGTATCTATAGCATATTGTCAGTTAGTCCAGCTTAGCTAATCCCACTTCAAACTAGAGAAAATGTAGTGTATTTAAAGTTTTTATAACTAAAGTAGAGTCTCGTTAATTCGAGGTAGATGGGACCGAGACCCACTCGGATTACACGGAAATACGTTCCTGTGCATTAGAAAAAAAGGAGTTTTAATGAACCTTAACTTTATAATTAAAAATGCACTAAATAAGTTAAAAAACTTTATATGAACATTCCTTGTAAGCCCGACTCATTTTCTTTGCATACCGTATTGATAAAACATTTTTCTTGGAAGCCTAACTGATCATTTTCTTTCAAATAGATAAAATAGGTTCAAATAGAAATAGGCTTATATTTAAGAGAAGCTCGAAATATCGGGACACGGATTTTCAAGACTTTACTGTATTAATTATTTTAATTTTAAAAAGTTAATTAGTTTCAATAGAAGTAATTGGAATAGTTTTTCTTATATTCAGTTATGAACTTGTTTTTGTTTATTTTTTCGAAATTCTCTTCTATTTGGTTTTCCAAGTTGTTTTAAAAAATTATAATTAAGGAGTTGTCATCAAATATACTCATATGTTTTAAATTTATCTTCTAAATACTTGGAAATATTATATTACAAAGCCTTTTAAAGGTTACACTATAATTAAAAAATACTTAACTATGTGAATATCTCTACTCGTTTTGCTTTGCAAAAAGAACGATCGTTTCGAAACCCGCCAGCAAGTAAGCCTATTATGTATTCACTTAGTTAAGTATTTTTTAATTATAGTTTAATCAATGAATTCAAGATGATTACATCAAGCAATCTCTTGAAGGTTTTGATTTTTTATAAAGAATGAATGTTATTGTGATAGATGTTGACGTATGCCTTGCCGTGCTGAAATTTCTTGAAACTGTTGAAGCAGTGGAGCCTCGAACTGAAGAACAACAGTCACTCCTTTCATCGCCCTCACCACCATCTAATATACAAGTGCCTGAAAATCCTTCTGATTGTTGGCTGCTAAATTTAGCTCTACTTCAATTATCTGTAAGTAGCAATTTAATTTTTTTTAATAAATAATAAAAGACAGAAGGAAAGGAGAGTGAGTGATGGAAAAATAGAATTTAAACACTCTATATTTTCATTTAGAACTTTAGTGATAGTTATGTACTTTTACATAATATTTTTGTGTGAAGATCTCTCCCTCCATCCTGGTTCAAAGTCCAGGTCACCCACAACCTAGTAAACCTAGGTAAACAACCTTACTCATACTATGCAATAATTTTTTGTTATTCCCAGTACAATGGAATCATTATATCTTAGATTTATCTAAATCATAAACTATCTATATATTGCTTTGCAAAAACATTTTTTTCATTCGTAAGATTTTGTGTATAGTACGTCTCTTAGAACATTAAATTATAATATTCTTTAAAATGTATAGTCACAGATTAGACTGTAAAAATTATATGCTATAGAAATTTTTCTTAAAAAAATATCAACTTTACATTAGTGTTGTTATATTACAGTGTGAGAAACATGTACCTCTTCATGTTGAATGGTGGCAAGTTTTGAATAATCTAATTTGCTACCATTTTGAGCTTGTTATTAATTATACAGACGACATAAGAACTGCTTTGCTAAGGGACTTTCAGAACAAGTCAGAACTTGTACAGTTTCATTCGGCTCGAGCTTTTCAGCGTCTTGTTGGAACACTTTCTACTAAAGGTTAGTATTTTGTTACAGCTATATCATTCATCAAATAGTTGTATTAAATGAAACACTTTTATATAAAATTTTGCCTCTTCAGATGGTGTTATTGAAATGTGTCCTCATTTATTATCTTATTAAACTCTTCAAAAACTTTTAAATTTAGAAAAAAATAGATATTAACTTAGTAAATATTGATCTAAAGTTGCTCTTTATATGAGTTTAGATATTTTAATTCACTTTACAATTATATTGTTATTGCTTTTTCATATTATAATGAAACAATTTTAAAAATGAACTCACTTTCATACCTCTATTTAAGATATGAATCTCTTCAAATGACTAATTTATGAGATATACTTATTCTAACATCTACACGGTGAGAGGATCTGTAGTGCACCGTTGAAATTTTTCAGTCATGAGTCTATTTTAGTGTATAACGAATCTAATTGTTTAACATAATTCAAAGGGGAGGGAGGTATATATGATCTTTCTCAATTACGAGAGAAATTTGCAGATTCCTTGCAGTATCTTGGTCAAACAATGTAAACTCACAAGATGTTTAAAAGTTGGAGATTTTGATTTATTTTTTTAAATATACTCCTGACTATCAAAGATTTTTACAAAAATGTAGATAGAATGTTTTTGGTACTATGAAATAATTTTTACTAATGGTTCCAAGCTTAATAGTGCCATTTTGATGGGCTTTGCAATTCCTTCTATTAGCTCACAATCTCCTTGTATATATCTTGTACAAATTTTCAATTGTTAATAAAATACTTTTTATTCATCCACTCTAGCTCAAATAAATTTTTTAAAAATTTTAGTGCATGGCATTTGATGTTAGTACAGTTATTTCAAAAATTAATTCATTAATTAAATTTAATGAATTAATTTTAGTTTTATATGGGAGAAAAACTTTTCACAAAAAGTGCAAAGTATGCAGTATAGTTATTTCGTTCCATTTGGCTTAAAATAAGTGATAACATATGATTTTGTAAAACAGCTGATTCTCTGTTATAAGTTATGTGGTAGAACAGCTGTTTAACAGATAGGTTATCTTACTATATTTAAGTAGGAATTGACTTTAATAAAAAAATTATTTTATATTACTGGTTATGTATGAAAATACTACTACAACTCTGAATTCTTCTGTGTTTGCAGGGTTTTACATTAAAACTGTTTGTTGTTAAACTGTAGTAAATGTTGTTAAATGTATATAGAGTTGTATGTAACTGTTGTTAATATATGTTTGTTAATGTATTGTTGTCTACTTATTTTAACAGAAAACAAACAGAATGAAACACTTAGTCTGTGGACAACAGTGCTTAAAGGGCCGTTGCGTGCATTATTAGCTGTGTCCTCATCATTAGCTGCAGTAGCTTGTGACTGTCTTGCCCAGCTTGGCCCTAACACTTACACTCAATTATCAGTAAGACATGTTTTATTTGTGTTTTAAATTAATCCCATTAATTGTTTTTTAATCACTTTTATATTAGTTTATGACAATCTGAACTTTAAATTTTGTTAATTTATAAAAACTTCCTGAGACAGAAAGTTTTCAACCGCTCCGTGGCGATCTTCATCAGTGTCTTCTGCTTGGAGTTGTTAGGTTGAGTGGTGATGGTTTTAAAGCCAGGTTTTCGATAGTATCGAAGAGTTGTGTGATTTGTATTGGGTTTGTTAGTTTAATATGTTTATACTCTATGTTTTTGTGTGTTTGTAAATTTCATATTGTGTGAGTTGTGGTCCTTTTTTGTAGATGTGTAGGATTTCTAGGTTATGGTAAATGTCTGTGCGTTTGTGTCCTGTTTCTTTTATGTGATTGTAATATGCTGAGTTGGTGCTCTGTTTGTGTTCATCGACTCCTTGTTTGAAACATGTTTGAAATTGTTTTTTATTGTCTGAAGTAGAAGCTTTAAACCTGATGTTCTCCAAATAGCTCCTTTTTCTGAATACTTTTATTTAGGGAATCAGGTAATTGACTTGCAAGAAATAATAAGGTTTAAAACAAACTTTAAATTTTTATAAACTACAATTCTACAAAGATAGACTGAGCCTAAGAAACTTTAAAGTTTTTTTTTTAAGAATTCCACAATCTGTTACAGAAATTCTCTCATGGAATAATAAGCTATAGCTAGTCATTTCAGGCCAGAGCCACTCAAAAGTTCTAGTATAGAGGGCCTGTAGTTATGTTAGAGCAGATTTTCTGGTCATAGACTAGTACTTATAATTATTACAACGATTGTTATTAAAGTTATAATTTCTATTAAGAAACATTTACAAAAGTTACATATTGTTTGCTTTGGCAACACTATATTAGTGACAGGTATGATATTAAGTGATAAGTATGCTTATTATAGTAATATCATAACTACTCTAATCTAATTTTCTGAAATTTAAATTAAGTAAAAACCTCCATGCTGTAAATGCTTAGTGAAAAGTGTGGAAAATTTTTTCTTGATGACAACAATTACTAATGATAGGTTTGTCTACATTAGTGGAGGTTAGCACACATCTTGTAGAGTTTGTTACTCAGCAACATTCTCTTGGTATCTGTATCATCTTGTACAATGTTTTTTCATATAAATAAGTTGAAGACAACACAGTTAAATAGTTGTCTGGTACAT
This sequence comes from Prosapia bicincta, assembly GCA_036971475.1. Taxonomy (NCBI): domain Eukaryota; kingdom Metazoa; phylum Arthropoda; class Insecta; order Hemiptera; family Cercopidae; genus Prosapia; species Prosapia bicincta. The sequence goes on along the minus strand of JBAIZL010000004.1, from coordinate 269,360,783 downwards.
TTTATCTGGCAACAAATAATAAATTTTAAAACATTCTGACCAATAAAGACTTTCTTTATCTTGTCAACGCATTGGAAATCCAGAATTCTAACTGTAGTTCATCTGGTGCTTTGAGAACAAAGAAATGTCAGAATTAATTTGTTAAAAATCAACACATTTGAGTACAAATTTGTCTTTAATGTCCAATATTGATCATAAAAAAGAATCAATAAATAGCGGGTCAGCTTCAACAATGAAACATGTTAGCAAGTGAGTTTAAAAGTTTTCACTCAGTTACACAATAATTACTTATAATTTAATCAGTGAATTCACGATTACAAAGGCATCATAAAAAAAAACATTTTTGACTAATATATCAGGCTATTGGTTTTTTAGGCCATTCACTGTAAGAAAATTAATTCACTTTCAGACAGAAATTTGTTTCAGAGTATTATTTTAATTGAAATAATTTTGCTACACTGTAGGTAACATTGTTTAGTATATATTGCCTGTAATACTATATTCAAGATATTTAAATATTTTGTCATGTCAACAATAATACTAGGTAGTATAGCTAGTAAGGGTCATTGACACATTTAGCAGAAATATATTAATGTATAAAACGAGATAAGTTTTTAGCAAAATAGCTTCCCGACGACATAACAATTTATTTCAACATGTATTTTTTTAATACCAAAATATCAAAAAATATGATTTTTTTTCTTATCTTATCCTAAGACATTTCATTGAATTCATTCCAAATTTTGGTTCCAAAGCTACATTCAATAAATTTAAAAATGGACTTAATTTTGAAAATCAATACTTCTCATGTTAACAGCTGTATTGCTCACGCGCCGGAAAACCTTTTGATTTATTTGTATTCACCAGAGAGAAAAACCAAAAATATTGTATATCTGAGTGTACTTCAATAAATAACATTCAATCAAGAACTTTTATTGTCACACTTTTCTCAATCGACTACTATAAGTTCAGCTATTATTATGTTAATAAAATACTAAATTAAGTTTAGCTAATGTTAACACTCCATTAATTAATTTTAGGTGGTACAAAGTTCGCCGGGCAGCTAGTATATTATAAATGTGGAGTACAATACATAAAACAAAAAATACGTGCAGTCAAAATTATCTACCATGATTTTTTGATAAAACTACTCACAGATTTTACAAAGTCACAAATAAAAAACAATGCACACAATTATGTTGCTTGACTTCCTAGAAACAGACACAAACAAGCAATATCCTTCTCCAAAATCTGACAGATAAAATGATAAAAAAAAGTCAAACTAATCCTCTGTGGATGGACTGTTTGTTGCATGGGATTGGCTGTCACACAGATTTGGATGGCCTGCAGTGAATATGTTAATTATAATAGATATTAGTATTTTAGCAAAATATGTATTTTTCATCAAGAGTTGAAATATTTGTAAGACCCACATAACAGCTGATACAGTATAATCTGAATAGGTTAAAGAAATCATGCCTGAAACAAGGGAATTTCATTTAAGATGATGTAACCTTAGTAATTTGAGATACTTAACAGAAAAAATTAGACATTAAACATCTGCTGTGGCTAAAATGAAAACAGGTGAAAATATTACCAAAAGATAAAAATACAATGTTTTTATTGACATCACTACATGAAAACCACAACTTCCTGATATTTTTCTGTAAATGAGTTTCTAGATCAGTGAATTATTCAATGTTGGACAAGACTGAGCCTTCTCCATAACTCGTAGCATTCACCATTGAACAATGCACTGATCTAGTATGAGACACGTCTGCTTGAAAATATCTAAGTAGTAGTTTTTTGCGTAGTGATATAAGTAAGAACATTTTAAAAAAGCCTCAAGATCTAAATACATAAACTGCAAGTGTTGAAAATACAATATAAAATAATATATGGGTCCAAATCTGGTCAATAATAAAATATATATATTTTTTATTTTTACATCAAAAGAAATTAGTATAAAGTTATAAATCATTTTCAATATCTTTTGAAATGTTTAACCATTTTAATGTTTTGTTTGTAGGAAGATCTGCAGATACTCTGTATCACTCTTCTGTTTGGTTGTTGTCGGCATGAAGATGCTTATGTCAGGTCAGCTGCCGTTCAAGCATTAGCCAAGTTTGTTTTATGTTTCTCACTAATAAAGGTACTGCCTAAGAATAATCTTCTATTTATTAGATAGTCATGAAAAGTTTGACATTGATTTTTACTTGGGTCGTGTCAAAAAATAAGTTACACTACCTATTTTCTTGATAAAGTTAAACAAAATTTCTATTCAAACAAATATTTTGAAAAGTACATTTAAAACCTATTTTTCTACATAATACTGTGGTAAATGATTTTACAATCTGCCGCCATACTGTTTAGCAATCGTTCAACATATTGCTTCAAATCATCTTGAAGTGTCTTCCTCCAAAATGTTCCTTCAGCTGCAGAAAGAAGTGGAAATCACTTAGTGAAACGTCAGGGAAGTAGAGGAGAAGACATCCCATCGAAACTCCTCAAGTACATCTTGAATCTGACGAGCAACGTGTGGGCGAGCGTTGTCGTGAAAAGTTTTTGTCAGTTTTTGTAGACACAGATATTCAGAAGAGCATGCATGGCTTATTTCCACATTTGGAGACATTATGCCCTTGACATAATGTCTTCACCATAAACACTACACAACTCGCAATGAATTTTAGTTCCATTTTTATTTTTTGGCATTAAAACACGAATAACTCTACAACTTCGCAATCAGCAGCAAGAACAAATATAACCCCCATAGTGTTTGGAGCCTAACTTTTTACTTGATCGACAAATGCACATAGGAATTTTACAATAATGCCACTACACCCGCAAATTCTCCATGACCCCAAAAATTTCTTGCCTACCACAGGGGTTAAGAAAGATAGTATAAGTTTCTTATGAGATGTCCCTAGTAACAATAACAAAAATGTCATTATAACAAAATTGTTTTTTTTTCTAGGATGAGCAGTTCATGTATGACAGTAGTGAAATTATTAAAGAATTAGTTTCTGATCCTTTCCCTACAGTAGCAGTGAAAGCGGCCTGGGCCTTGGGTAACCTTACAGATATTTTGTTGAAAAACCAGTAAGTATAACTTTGCTTAACTTCAGTTTAGGTTACAAAATGTAATATATATATATATATATATATATATATATATATATATATATATATATATATATATATATATATATATATATATACAGTGAAACCTGTTTTAGCCGGAATCCATTGGGACCGGCATTTTTACAGTAGTAGTGTACTGTATGATGGTAATACCATCACGAAACGTTTGCCGAGTCTATTTTCAACGTTGGGGTGAGGGTAGGCCGTGAAGAATCTTAGCTATAAGACCTATTATTTCTACTGATCGGCTGTATGGCGCTGTACCAACACCACATAGATAACGGACAATTAATTGTCATCGTGTCTACATGTGTTCCAATACAGTATTTAATTTAATTATTTATTTCCGATTAAGTACTGACTGTTTATTTCCTACAGAGATAACACTTCAACATATAAAGCAAGTGTATTTAAATCACAAGAAAACTATCACATTTTAACGTCTAAATAAACGTCATTCAACAGTAATATCGGTTATCTTGATTGCCTAATGACAGCCCGTAGCCTGTGCCCTGTGACGTCACAACTCGCAAACCTTGTTTTCTAGGTGGTGTTGGCTATGCACACTACAGAAAATGTTAATACCTACATTACATAATAAAAATCTTAACTTTTAATGCAGCATCCTTTTATCCTTCTCCACAAAACATTTTTAATAGAAAACTATAAAACTAAAACACTTACACACTTGTCAACAAAATTTATGAATTAATGATGCAATTTATTAAAAACTATATTTTCCTCTTACTGTATTTAGGCTAAATACTGTACATAGTAGGCTTACGTAAAAATGAAAGAAAATCAATTAGGCTTGAAAAAATCTAGCATTGACTTTGTTTTAAAAGGTTAATTTTACTTGCTTGTGTTTCAGTTATTGTTTTTAGTTGTAACAAATGGTGACGCATTTCCGGGGTGTTAATACGTACCGCGAAATCTTCTAACACACAAATTTTCATTAAAGCCTCGCCAAATGTTTTTCTTTTGTTTTCTACGACTGGTCTGTCTTCATTTTCTTCTTTTTCTTCTATTTGCGCGTGTTTTTTGCCTTTTAGAATGAAGCGGTCTCTCGCCTTTCAATATGTCTGGCCGTGGATGTTTGTAAACCATTCATTGCGTTATCTTGAAGGAAACGAGTGGTGATACATAGCCTATCGTAAATTATGGGTGTTTGTATACCATTGCGTTATCTTGTGTATATCAGCAATCCTTAACGTTGTTACAGAGTTCTCAGAAATAAATACGATCCGTTACAATTAAGCAGACCTGTCTGTGAATTTTGTTATGGTAGAAAAATATATTATAAACTGTATTTTATCTAAACGGAAGTCATTGTAACTTTATATTTTACAGCATGTATATGATCAGATTTTCTGGCTTATGCAGAACTAAGATGTAGTAAATACGTATCACTCATCCTTTTGCTTATTCCGCTTCCGCGTTAGACAGTTTCCGGCTTATGGAGGTTATTAACCAGGTAAATTAAATAGGCGACAGTCGGGACTTTTAAAGTTTTCCGCGAATATATATATATATATATATATATATATATATATAATATTAACTTCATAAAGTCAGTGCAACGGAAAAACAATGGATAACGTAAAATATCAAGAATATATATATATTATAAAATGTATTTAATTTTTCAGAAATGGAGAAGAAATTATGCCACCTTTACTCCTGATACAAACAAGTCTTACAGTTGCTCAAGGTCATATAAAGGTTAGAATCTTAGAGTTAATAAATTACTTTTGTAACTTCGTTTCATATACCACGTTATAATTTATGTAACAAATAATTTTTCTCTTTCCACAATAACATATTTTACATGTAAACTATTGTGCTTGGTTTTCTTATTTTACTTGTATTGGCAACATATTATTATGTTGTATCCTTAACACATTCAGCACTGCGACAATATTTGAGATCTCATCAAACTACTGTCTGTTCGTTAGCTTCCACATATGACGGCAGTGGAATGCTATGCAGGTTGCGTAGCTTGTCGTAGCATCTAATTATCGTGCCTGTTATTTTCATCTCAATAATTTTATTTCTACCATATACAGGTTTAATAGGGACATCAAAACAGTGTATTAGACATTAAAATATTGTTTTATTTATCGGGTCACAATTAAGAAAAGAAATACAAATGATAAAATACTGTATGACAAATAATAAAACTCAATAAAAAAGACATAGAAAAACGATAATTTACATAAAAATCTAAAGTATCAACTACTAAAAATTAACCACTCAACATTGAACTCGGAATGTTTGTTTCTGTTGTGTCATGTGTTTCACAAAGCGATAGAGATCGATAATGTAAACGCAGACATAGATAATGCATATGTCATATCCGAGACTATTTATAGCCGAGATTAGCTGACATTTGTTTACTACAATCTTATGATGACACACTAGGTTTTCGGGCGTCTAAGCATTTTGTCAATAGCTCATATTTACAATAGTCTGTTCCCACCTTGAGTAGGTTCATGCACTCTAATAGGACAGTTATCGTTTATTCTTGCGTTAGTTCAAAAAGCTTAGTTTATTTTTATGATCGTCGTTTTTACTGGATATTTTGCTGCGTTAAGTGGTTCAAACTAAAAAAACCCATTAGTATATAAAAGTTAAACCAAATTATATCTGTTCATAAAACTCCCTGAAGCATTGTTTCAGTTGAAGCATCAATAAGTTAATTTCGGATTGTCGGATTTAAAAACAACTCAGGCACAATGTTCTTCTAAAGCACTCACGTAAAAATCAATCCTTTATACAAACACTTATCAACACTAGAGAAGTTTTAATTCGACTGGGAGTGATTGCTGGTATGCTTGCCGTCTCTCAGAAGGGATGCGGGGAGCACAGTGGCATGCTCTCAGTGCTCGTAAGTAGGGATGGGCCGATTCCTAAAATTTTCGATTCCGATTCCAATTCTAAAATTTTCCTTTCGATTCTCGATTCTTTAGTCGATTCTCGATTCTTTCAAGTTATATTAGCTTACACGCTAAGTTCTCTAATCATTAATTTAGTTAACATCTTGGTCATATGGCAGAACCTTTTAAAAGTTCTGTTTTAATGTAATAGGCTACACAAAACCTTCAACAATGAGAGTGATATCTGTCTATAATATAATTTATTAAGGTTAAGTTTCGGAGGAATAATACAGTGTATCTGTTATCCGTCTATTCGCTCAACTGTCATGGCCACGGTTTCGACGGTGACGGTTAATCGAGTTTTTACTGTACTTTTTTGTGTTTTGTTCTGACATTTAGTGAGAGAGAGAGAGAGAGACGAGCGATGTCAAACGACCAGAAATGGTTACGATCTTGATTGCTGTTGCTTCATAAATAATAAAATTTTCGTTTACTTTAATCATTTAATTCATTCAAATCAACTAATACATAAGTAAGGCATAGTTGGTAATTAATTATTTTTCCACACAAATATAATAAATTTTGGTAATAAATTTTGTTTGGTAATAAATTACTCCACACGCATATTTTAATAGTTAACAAAATAGGAATCGGAATCGACACTTTTATGATGAAGAATCGAGTATCGACGATTCCTCGATACCACCTAGAATCGACGATTCCTGGAATCGAGAATCGGAATCGGCCCATCCCTACTCATAAGGCAACCCAGAGCGTGCCAGTTCGCTAGCCGTGCTGAAAGTGTTAAAATAAAAACAAAATTGATGTTGCTCATGACTTGCGAATGTGAATTAGTGAATGTTGGTAATAATTGAAAATATAACAGAATATGCATCAAAAGTGGAGAGGTATGTTTGTACATAAGGTTGCTAACGGTATTAACTGTTATACAGGGTGCGGCAGCATAACTTCCTTTTTTGAGAACTAAATAAAAACTATTGTATGCATCTGAAAATATTTATTTATTTTTTATAATGTAGGTACATCTCTAAAGTTTTTATTTACATTGTTTTGAAGATCAAATCTGTTAGGTGACGTCCCTCATTCTTCATACATTGCGTAAACCGATTTCTGGCGTTTGTCATGACTCTTGTTAGCGTAGCAGGTGTTATGTTGGCAATTTCTTCATGGATGTTGGTCTTCAAATCTTGTAGGGTTCTTGGACGGTTCACATAAACACGGGATTTCCAAAAACCCCATAGAAAAAAATCACAAGGGGACAGATCGGGAGAGCGTGCCGGCCATTCCAAATCGCCTCTAATTGAGATAAGGCGCTCTGGAAAGTGTTCCCTTCGAAACAGCCATCGATGCTCTTGAAGTATGCTGTTGCACCGACTTGTTGAAACCAAGTGTCCCCCAAATCCATCTCTTCTAGCCGTGAGAAAAAAAAAATCTGTATCATGTTTACATACCGGTCCGAATTCACTGTCACTGTAACCTCATTTCCCTCAAAAAACCAGGGACCAATAATTCCAGCTGAGGAAATTGCACACCACACTTTGACTTTGGGTGAATGCAAAGGCCTTTGATGCAATTCTCGAGGCCCTTGTTGTCAGCCCAGTAGCGCATGTTTTGTTTGTTAACCGACCCACACAAATGAAAATGGGCTTCATCGCTAAGAAAAACAATAGCACCCTCGGGAACGACATCAAGAAGAAGCTCACACGCGTTCATCCAAGAATTGAAGTCACGTTCTGAAAGTTCCTGCACTATCGCCATCTTATAGGGATGAAAATGAAGATCATCACGAAGAATTCTTCTCACAGAACGATCGGATAGTCCAAGGGCAGATGCGTGTTTGCGCGCAGAATGCCGTGGTGATCGCAACATTGACGCTCTCACTGCTTCAATGTTCTCAGGTGATCTAACGGGCCGAGGGACTCCAGTTCTTCGTTTTGTCGCACTTGCAGTTTGTCTGAATGTAGTGACCCATGTAACAATTGATTTACTGTCTGGGACGAGAGCCAACGGGGCTAAATTAAAGCGTTTCCGAAATGCGCGCTGTGTTGCAATAACCGAACATCCACTTGAAAAGTAGGCCTCAACGGCAAAGGCACGCTCCTCACTATTCCAACGCATGATGGCGACTAAAACGTGTCGGGACAAACCTTTACTGTACCCCCTCTTGTACGAGACCACTAGCGCTCTGCTATGACATCAACTAACTGAATGGCGAGCATTTAAAAAAAGGAAGTTATGCTGCCGCACCCTGTACTTAGAAAGAAGCATGCTTTTCTATTAAAAACTCTTGAGGAAAATTGTTTATTCTCTTAAAGTGTTCTAAGAGGAAGTTGTGGAACTGGTTCAGGCAACTGGTTATTACATATGTTGGTGCTAAACTCAACACCATGAGTCAGCATTAAGTATCGATGTTAAACACTGCTGCTAAATATTGGCTCTATCCGTTCGTACTACCAAAGACCTGCAAGTCATATAAATGTTAATAAAAAAAAATTTGTTGTAATATTTATCAATAAAAGCTATGCAAAGAATGTTTCCAATACATTAACAATTAACATTTTTTAAGCCGAAACAGATTATTAGAAGAAATTATCTATCTTATTTTTCTATTCCTTCTTTTAGGTCACACTCTCCTTATATATATCTTGTTCAAATTTTCAATCATTAATAAAATATTTTTTATTTATCCACTCAAGTTGAAATACATTTTTTTAAACTTGTATCAGATGGCAATTGATGTTAATACAGTTTTTTTTTCAAATATTAATTAAATATAATGAATTAATTGTAGTTTTATATGGGAGAAGAATTTTTCACAAAATGGGCAAGGTATGTAATTTAGTTATTTCCTTCCTTTTGGCTTAAAACAAGTAATAACATTCATAAAACAGCTGATTTTATCTTATAGGTTATGTGGTAGAACAGCTGTTTTAATGCAAAGGTTATGTTACTTTATTTATACTATTTGTAATTATTTAAGAAAAATAAATAAACTAAAATTGTTCTTTGTTGGTGTAAGCAGGAATTGATTTTAAATAATTTTTGTTTGTATTACTTGTTTTAATTGTTAAGAGAAACAAGTATTTCTGTTGTAATTTACATATCTTATAAAAATACTATGGGTTTATAAGTCTCAAAAAATGTATATAAATTCAAATGTATTCAGTAAGGTATTGGGTCTAATTTATTATGGTTCAATATTTTATACTGTTTAATTATGGGGACTCTGTTATTTTTATTTATTTTGTTCATTGAATTAGGTCATATATATTTAGGTTATTTGAGCATGGTAGATGTCACACTTTTACAAAAATATTCTGGTTATTAGAATTGTTTGCTGTTACATTGGTGTCAAACATTGTGTATTCATTGTTGCAAGAACTTTAAATTTAATAGTAGATTATACAACATTAAAGAAGATAAAGAACAACTATGGTTATTTAATTGTTGCTCCTCATATTTGTGGCATTTACAATAGGCCTAAATAAATTGTTAAAAATACAGTTTTCAACTACTGGAACTAATAAAACCATTATTTTGAAACCAGGTTAAAGCAAATGGTGTCCGGGCACTCGGAAATTTAATGGGACTTGTCAAGAATCATCATTTATCACAGCCTTCCTACAAAAATTTACTCATAAATGTTGCAACAACTTTGGCTCAGAATGCCACATCTGTCAATAACATGAAGGTGAGTTGAATAAGCTCTTAGTTATGTGCTTAGTAGTTAAGATAACATGTTCACCTACTGCTTAGTAAGATACCTACCATAGTTTACCTACCTAATCACAAGTAGGTGAGATATAAAGTACACAAAATCTTGAAACAATAAAAAAAAAATTATGGTTAGCTTAGGAAATAAAGTAAGATTTAAATTACATTAAGAACTAGGCATGAATACGTTTTATATAATTTGTAAAATAATCACATTAACAAGATTATCTAAAGATAACTGCATGAGAGCTACTTACAGACAAATGACAGTGAATGAGTATATATCTTAAACTGGTTAGAAATGATACTTTTTAATGCATTATTAATTTGAAAGTATCTATCTAACTGCAAGAAGATTCACAATTACTCATTAAAAGATTGGTTTCACCCTTTTTATTAAATTAAGAATATTTTGTATTTTTGGGAACTAATAAAACACATTAATCTTCAAATGTGAAATCTTTCTATTTTTAAAGATTGATTTTCAATTAACTGTGAAGTTTTGATTTTTTCTGTTTTTATTAGACTCATAAACCAAAATTAAAATGTAACAGGTGCGGTGGAATGCTTGCTATGCAATTGGAAGCATGTTAAAAAATGAGGATCTGCACATAGCATCAAAATCTTGGCAGGTATGTAGAACATGAAAACTAAAAGTTAGTTAAGAGTAATACTAAATGTTAGTAGAAAGGCTAAATTATCTCAGATCTACTTTTATTATTTATTCTTTTTATTATTTCAAATCAAATCATCAGTTTGCATACTTTTTAGATAATAAATTCTGGTATAAAACATGTTTGAAATCTTTGAAATCCTCTTCTTCAATCATTCATAATGCAGAATATTCGGTCGATCGTAAATGTCACTTCCCCTTCCTAAGCGGAATATTTCACTATTGCTTATAAGAAAGCGTTATATCAAGTATAGTTTAGGAAAATGTCCAATAGAATGCTAAACAATGTTTCTTTAGTGCTTGAGAATCATGTTGTTAGTTGTGTGACTCATTTCAGCTGATTGTAGACATTTGAATTTATTATAAGTAGTTATTGCTTAACTAAGTACATACTTTAGAACTTACTTGCTTTCGCATTTTGAAACAATCGTTTCATTTACAAAGCTGTCTTGGAGAGTGAGAGTGTCAGCTTTCTAAATGAAACGATTGTTTTGAAACACGTCAGCAAGTAAGTTCTAAAGTATTCACTTAGTTACACAATAATTACTTATTGATTTGAGTTATGCTTAGGTGTGTCATATGCCCAGTCATTTAGGGGGAATCCTGTGTGTGGCAAGCAGATATATTTGCTTGCCGATACGGCAGCAAGCAGATGAAGTGGTTTGCTTACATGTTTACTTATGTATTTATGTTAAATTCAGTAAAGGATTTTATTTCTTTACATATATATTGTTAATATTTTACATTATCCATTGATTTTCTGTTCACTGACTTTATGAAGTTAATATATTACTATTGTAAGTAATTTTATCCACCATTAAGTGCAATGATTTTACCTTGTGTGATGAGGCACCTTTCGGTCACTTGACCATTGTCGAATCACTGATATTTTTCTCTGAAAGGTGCCTCATCACACAAGGTAAAATCATTGCATTTAATGGTGGATAAAATTACTTACAATAGTAATATACCTTTATTTTTCCGTTGCACTGACTTTATGAAGTTAATATATTAACTAACTTCATATATATATATATATATATATATAAACCTTACAAAAACGAATTTCACCAAAGAAGAAGTAAAGGTACTTGAAAATAGCACAAAAACCAACATCAAACCAAAATTACAAAGCACAATAGAAAACCTCATAGTAGAAACAGAACTGGCAATAAATCTCATAAATTACGAAAATCAAGATAACATCAGAAACACAGCATCACACGAAATCAACAAAATCATCAACAAAAAAATCAAAAAAAGAAATCACATTGAAAATAAAATACAAATAAACCAAATTAACAAATTGAAACAAAAACTATTCAAAAACGAAATAATTGCAACAAAAGCGGAAAAAGCAACGCTACAGTAATATTATCAAAAACAGAATATAACAAAAAAACAGAAGAATTCAAAAAATTCAATAATTGCATAGAATTAAACAAAGACCCCCACTAAAAAATACCAAAACGAAATCATACAATTAGCAAAAAACAATGACAATTTATTCAGCCCAAAAAACCCCTTTGCAATACACAATAGACAACCCAAAGCCCCCTAAAATGAACGCCCTCATCAAAATACATGAAATCAACAATCCCATAAGATCCCTAATAAAGTTTAAAAATGCATCTGCCTATAAAATATCACAAATAATAGCCAATAACCTAAAACACGAACTTAAATTGGAAAATAGATACACCATAAAAAACTCAATTAAATTAATGGAAATACTAAAAACAATAAACATAACAAAAAACACCAAATTTATATCATTTGATATCACAAACATGTACTCTAATATACCAATAAACAAAACCATCCAAATAATAAAAAACACATTAACTGACCTTAAAACCTACCCCAAATACACAAACCAAATCACAAAATGCCTAAAGACCATACTATACCAAAACTATTTCATATTTAATAATAAGATATATAAACAAATAGATGGTTTAGCAATGGGATCATCACTCTCAAGTATAATATCAGAAATTTACCTCCAAAAACTTGACGAATTAATCACACAAACCATAAAAACACACAACCCCAACGGACATTGGATACGATACGTTGACGATGGATTATACATCTCACAAAATAAAGCAATAAATAATAATATCATCCTAAATGAAATCAACAACTTACACCCTAACATACCAAACCACTCCAATCATCCCCCACAACATAAAATGGGTGCTTGCAACTCACACTTATACAGAAGGCTAAAACTGCCTCTAAATAATGAAGAAAAAAACAAATAATATATCAAATAGCACAAAAAATGGATACAATAAAAAAAACTATAGATAAATTAGAATGTAAAATATTAAATAAATTAAAACAACCTAAAATCGAACCACAAACATCAACAAAAATGGGCCACATTCACATATACAGGGTACAACATAAAAGGAATAACTAAAACACTAAAAAATAATAATATTAACATAGCTTACAAAAACACAGGAAACATAATCAATAAAATAAACCAACCAGAAAAAATATGCCCCACACTTAATAACGGAATATACAAAATCGAATGCCCAGACTGTAATAAAATATACATAGGCAAAACAAAAAAGAAATTAAAAGACAGATATCAAGAACACCTCAAAGCATACATCAAACCTGAAACTTATAACTCAAACTTAGCTACACACGCCATCAAAAACAAACACACATTCCCCGCATTAAAAAACGTAAACCTAATAAAAAAAGTACAAAAAGACCTCAAAATGACAATCTGGGGACAATTACAAATTTATAAACATAAAAATAATATCATTAACGAACAAATACAAACAAAATAAAAAAACGAATAATTATTCAATCTAATAGACAATATTAACCCCAAAACAAACTTAAAAGACCCGCACAGTGCAGTGAATCCGAAAATAGAACATAACGGTACACCATGTGACAACCGGAATTCCACATAGCCGCAGTCTACTACAACCCCCGCTCAGTATGCCTGATGATGGAGACAAGACTAGTCTTTGAAAGTTAACTCGCATAAATACCAAGTAAGATTCTTGTTTAACCCTTAGCACTCGACTGTCGGGGGAGCCCCGCCAAGCGTATATTGCAGTTTACTCGTATGTCGAGGGTCACCCGACACGATTTTCAAATGCCTATAACACGTCTGCGGCGAAGCCCAAGACATTCAATCTTTTACCGTTTGGTGCTATACTTTATTGAAAATAATGTGAACTAAGTTGAAATTGTCTAGGAATCTGCGAGTCATCACAAAATCTAGTTTGCCACTATGTTGTAAGCTGCAAGTAGGTTACAGTTTTGCCGGTAATTTGCTTACTCGTAGTTTGCCGTGGCTTCACATGCAATTAGTGATTCTGAAATTCCTGATCTTTTACTTGATCCTGATTTATTAGAATGTAGTTCAGTTTCATAAACAAAATAACTAAACCAACAGGTATTTGTAAATATAACCAGTTTATGGGTGGTATAGATTTAGCTGTTCAATATAACGCTGATTCATTATATAATATAATGCGTTTCGTGCAGTTTTACGAAACGAACAAATAAATGGTGGAGGACAATGTTTTTCTGGCTATTAGATGTAGCTGTAGTAAATAGTTTTATTATCTATAATAACAAAAAAAAGGAAATGAGAGAAAATCCTGTTAAAAAAAATAGTTTCGCCAAAACTTGATGAGGGAAGGCATTGGTGATGTCAGGAATAACCCGTATAGTGAGAGGAGTCGGCCATCAACTATTGACAAAGAAGAAAGTCTGAATGGAAAATTACATTTAATCTTTTCTAATGATAAAAGTAGTTCTAAGGATTGTGTAGTTTGCAGTAACAGGAAGATAAAAGGAGGTAGAAGGGAAACTGTTTTTCACTACAAAACATGCGGCAGAAAACCAGGAATTCATCCGGAAGACTGTTTTCAAAGATATCATACTCTGCAAAACTACAAATAAGATAATAAAATCATGTACATACAGTATTAGTGAATAAAAATAGCTTAGTTTACTAAAATCATGCGAGAGAAAACAAAGTTTTCCATAAACAATAATGCAACCTGCAGGTGAGGAATTTGTCCCAATTTAATTACAAGTGGGGAAGCAAAGCATGTTACAAAAATCCGAGCGCTAAGGGTTAAGTACATGTAGTGAAAATGATAAGTGAATACAAGAAAACAGTGTTGCAAAGCTACATATATATATATATATATATATATATATATATATATATATATATATATATATATATATATATATATATATTTAACGTTATCCATTGTTTTTCCGTTGCACTGACTTTATGAAGTTAATATATTACTATGTAAGTAATTTTATCCACCATTAAGTGCAATAATTTTACCTTGAGTGATGAGGCACCTTTCGGTCAATTGACCATTGTTGCTTTTGTAAATTCCTGATAGGTTATGTTTTTCTGAATTTGTTTTGTGGTTTGTGTTATTAAGATATTTTATTATTTTGTTGTTTGGTTTGTAAGTTGGAGTGTAGTATTCTTTGTTGTATATATTTGTTATTTTTTCTATTTTGTTATTGGTGTATTTATATTTTAGGTAGATTTTTTTATTTTCATTATTTTCGTGTTCCGGTTGTAGTGTTGTGTTGAGGCTAGGTTTTTTTGTGAATTTAATGTATATATTTTTTATAATGTGTTTGTTGTATCCATTTTCTATTGCTATTTTTGTAATGTTATCTAATTCTTCATTTAATTTTTGTTTGTTATCCTGTGTGTATTTTATTGCTTTATTTATCATGTTACTGTAAGTGTTAATTTTGTGTGTCCAGGGGTGGTTAGATTTGTAGTGTATTGTGGTGTTGTTGGAAGTAGGTTTCCTGTATACTGTAGTTTCTATTTTATTATCATTTATATTTAAAGTAATGTCGAGGAAGTTGATTGTTCTATTTGTTTCTGTTTCTACGGTGAATTGTATGTTTTCGTTGTATGTATTTAGTTTGTTTAATATTATGACGTGTTCGTTGTGAATGGTAGGTTGGTATATTACAAGTATATCGTCTACATACCTTGTCCATAGTGAGATATTGTGTGTGTTTATTATAGGTTTAATTATTATTTGTTCAAAGTGTTGTAAATATATTTCTGACATGACAGATGATATGGGTGAACCCACGGGGAGTCCTGTTGTTTGTTTATAATATTTATTGTTAAATTGGAAGTAATTTTGGTTACATATGTGTTTGGTTAGCGTAATGATACTATCTATTATGTTTCTTTTTTCGTTATTGTGTATCAGTTTGTTTTTTATTATTTCTATGGTTTCTTCTATTGGGATACTAGGGTACATGTTAGTTATGTCATAACTTATTATTTTTGTGTTGCTGTTTGTTTTTATCGTTTTTATTTTATTAATTAATTCGTATCCATTTTTTATATTGTATGTGTTTTTTATACTGTATGTATTTTAGATCTTAGGATTTTGTCTAGAATTTTTGCGATTATGTAAGATGGTGCTGTTGTGAAATTTATTAGTGGTCTAAATGGTGTGTTGGGTTTGTGGATTTTAGGTATCCCTGATAATACTGGTGCGCATGGTTTGAATGGGTATAATCTTGTGTGGTATTTTAATTTATTGTTATAGTTTAGGGTGTTACGGTGAGTGACAATGGTCAATTGACCAAAAGGTGCCTCATCACTCAAGGTAAAATTATTGCACTTAATGGTGGATAAAATTACTTACATAGTAATATATTAACTTCATATATATATATATATATATATATATATATATATAGCACTTAAACAATGATATCATTTTCAATATATCATTGTTTAAGTGGTTTTATGTGTTTCTATTTCAAGACTACAGAGTGGACTCTTACCAAGGTAAGTCTGTCAGTCTCCTAGTCCAAAAAATCTAAATAATCTTTACCAACCAAAACTAACCTATAAATATGTATATATATATATATATATATATATATATATATATATATATGTATATGTATATATATATGTATATCCAAGTACTGAAAAACCGCCCAAACTTCCTCACGGCTCCTTTCCGTGCAATAGACCAAGATGCAAGACATGTCCAATACACATCCCAACAAATAGTTTCCATAGCCTAGCAACCAATGTGGACTTCAAGATTCAGGGTCATCATACTTGTACATCCAGTAATGTAATATACCAGTTACAATGTAAATTTTGCCCGGCACAGTACATAGGCCTTACCACGGATAGTCTGAGCATCAGAATGAATGGCCACAGACATGACGTTGGAACCATGAACATAGACAGGCCAACCGCTCAACACGCTGCTAGTCACAACATCATCTCTTTCAATGATTGCTATACTACCAAAATAATTAAAGCCCTCCCCCCTGATTGCAACTCTTCAGAATTAAGAAGATGGGAGTTATCATACCAGTGGTATACCAAATCTAGAGAGCCTCCTAACCTCAACATCAGATAAAACTCCTTTTAACTTCCCCCTAACTTCTACCATTTTTAACAGCTCCATTACCTTCCTTCTGACAGACTTTTAATATCTAGTTTCAAGTAACCAATCTTTACACGATTCACTTGTAACAATTTCTACACATATCACATATAGCTCTATATCATAAACTATAAATCTGTGAATCTGTGACATTTGGATGTTTATATACATCTGTGGTTCACTTCAATCTTTTGTTTTGTTTTCTCTTTCTTGACTGAAGAAGATCATGTTGATCGAAATATTTCAAATAAAAGTGTATTAAGTGTTTTATATGTGCTTATTCCCAAGAGATTGCAGTTTTGGACTATTGCCTTTAGGTAAGTCTGTCAGTCTCCTATCAAGTCCAAAAAATTCCTAAATAAGCTTTAAGCTCTACTAGAACTAACCTAAATATATATATATATATATATATATATATATATATATATAGGTTAGTTTTGGTTGGTAAAGATTATCAGAAAGTTTGACTATCATGCCTACAGAGGAAAGGATATGGTTTTAATATAGGTGACCTTATCCTAAGGTTCCATGAACCACCATTTATTGCCAAACCCACATTCTTATTCTAGTAATAAGCACCCGTTTCTCTACACCACCCAGTAGTTCTCTAAAGCGAAACCCAGTGCTAATCCCGTCTTTTTGGATTTTTTGGACTAGGAGACTGACAGACTTACCTTGGTAAGAGTCAACACTGTAGTCTTGAAATAGAAACACATAAAAGCACTTAAACAATGATATATTTCAACCACACAGTGGTCTTTGTCAATCGAAGAGAAAACACAAAAAGAAATATGAGAGAATGAAATAAAATATGATATTTATTTTATTTCATTCTCTCATATTTCTTTTTGTGTTTTCTCTTCGATTGACAAAGACCACTGTGTGGTTGAAATATAACATTGTTTAAGTGCTTTTATGTGTTTCTATTTCAAGACTACAGTGTGGACTCTTACCAAGGTAAGTCTGTCAGTCTCCTAGTCCAAAAAATCTATCTATATATATATATATATATATATGAAGTTAATATATTACTATTGTAAGTAATTTTATCCACCATTAAGTGCAATAATTTTACCTTGAGTGATGAGGCACCTTTCGGTCACTTGACCATTGTCGAATCACTGATATTTTTCTGGTGTAGATGTTCGGTCCGTGATATTGGTATTTGTTGACGTTACACGCACTTTCTCTTGATCTGTGTGTATGATGTTTTTATATAGTATGTCTTCTGTATATGTTGTTTGTAGATTCATTAAATTGTTGTGTATGTTTTTAGAAATCTGGTATTTTTCTAGTGAGTTTAGTTCTATTGGGTTATTATTTATTTCAAGTATGGTTAGGTTTTTTTCGTAATTTTTTATTTCATGTTTATGTGATATTAGGTGCGCTGCAACACAAAACAATGGATAACGTAAAATATCAAGAATTTAATACCTACCAAGGTAAACAACTGTACCGTAAATATCTTAACCTAAAAATCAAACTCCAGAATTGCATCAACAAAATACAGTTTAATAAAAAATGCTTAACACTTAATATAACACCAAAATACGCTAAATTACACATAAAAAATAAACAAAACACTATTATCAATAAAGCAACAAAAATAGCAGAATCACACATAATTAAACAAAACATTAAATCTGCCTACCATAAAAAAGCCAAATCAATTTACAACCATACACAACCAATTTGGAAATAATGAAAACTTTTGATACTCTCACCTATTATTCACGAAAAAACAAAACAAATTATAATAAAACATAAAACAAACACAATAAACAAACAAAACAGAAAAATCGAAAATTTATCAAAACAACAACATAACCTAAAAAATAGCCTAGAACCAATCCACACATCAAAACAACAACATAACCTAAAAAATAGCCTAGAACCAATCCACACCTCTAACAACAATAAATTCATAAACTTAACTAAAACACAATTTACTGAAAAAGAAAAAATAATAATAACAAATTCCTTCAAATATAACCTACCTAATTTTAACAAAAAACAAATAATAAAAAACCTAATAGTTGACACAGAATCTAACATCCACAAAATTACCCACCAAAATACTGAACACATAAGAAACAATATTAATAATAAAATTAACCTAATAAAAACGGAAAAAAACAAAAAAACGGAACAATATATAAATAAAAAAGAAATTATAAAACCCAGAGAAAAACTAGAAAACAACGACTACTTAATATTAAAATCAGATAAAACAAATACACCAGTAATAATAGAAAATACCAAATACATCGATTCAATGACTAACTACATAAAAGAAAATAAATACGAACAAATCCCAGACCCAACTAGCAAATACCTTATTACAATAAAAAACTTAATAGTCACTCACCGAAATACCCTAAACTATAACAATAAATTAAAATACCACACAAGACTATACCCATTCAAACCATGCGCACCAATATTATCAGGGATACCTAAAATCCACAAACCCAACACACCATTTAGACCACTAATATTTTTCACAACAGCACCATCTTACATAATCGCAAAAATACTAGACAAAATCATAAGATCTAAAATACATATCAACAACACATACAATATAAAAAATGGATACGAATTAATTAATAAAATAAAAACGATAAAAACAAACAGCAACACAAAAATAATAAGTTATGACATAACTAACATGTACCCTAGTATCCCAATAGAAGAAACCATAGAAATAATAAAAAACAAACTAATACACAATAACGAAAAAAGAAACATAATAGATAGTATCATTACGCTAACCAAACACATATGTAACCAAAATTACTTCCAATTTAACAATAAATATTATAAACAAACAACTGGACTCCCCATGGGTTCACCCATATCATCTGTCATGTCAGAAATTTATTTACAACACTTTGAACAAATAATAATTAAACCTATAATAAACACACACAACATTTCACTATGGACAAGGTATGTAGACGATATACTTGTAATATACCAACCTACCACTCACAACGAACACATCATAATATTAAACAAACTAAATACATACAACGAAAACATACAATTCACTGTTGAAACAGAAACAAATAGAACAATCAACTTTCTCAACATCACTTTAAATATAAATGATAATAAAATAGAAACTACAGTATACAGGAAACCTACTTCCAACAACACCACAATACACTACAAATCTAACCACCCCTGGACACACAAAATTAACACTTACAGTAACATGATAAATAAAGCAATAAAATACACACAGGATAACAAACAAAAATTAAATGAAGAATTAGATAACATTACAAAAATAGCAATAGAAAATGGATACAACAAACACATTATAAAAAATATATACAATAAATTCACAAAAAAACCTAACCTCAACACAGCACTACAAAAGGAACACAAAAATAATGAAAATTTAAAAAAATCTACCTAAAATATAAATACACCAGTAACAAAATAGAAAAAATAACAAATATATACAACAAAGAATACTACACTCCAACATACAAACCAAACAACAAAATAATAAAATATCTTAATAACAAACCACAAAACAAATTCAGAAAAACATAACCTATCAGGAATTTACAAAATTACATGCAACAACTATAACGCTTTTTACATAGGAAAAACAACCAGAACATTTAAAATAAGATTTGAAGAACATTATAGAGCATTCAAAAACAAAAATTCAAAAGTATCAAAGTTTGCAGCACACCTAATATCACATAAACATGAAATAACAAATTACGAAAATAACCTAAGCATACTTGAAATAAATAATAACCCAATAGAACTAAACTCACTAGAAAAATACCACATTTATAAAAACATGCACAACAATTTAATGAATCTACAAACAACATATACAGAAGACATACTATATAAAAACATCATACACACAGATCAAGAGAAAGTGCGTGTAACGTCAACAAATACCAATATCACGGACCAAACATCTACACCAAAAAAATATCAGTGATTCGACAATGGTCAAGTGACCGAAAGGTGCCTCATCACGCAAGGTAAAATTATTGCACTTAATGGTGGATAAAATTACTTACAATAGTAATATATTAACTTCATAAAGTCAGTGCAACGGAAAAACAATAGATAACGTAAAATATATATATATATATATATATATATATATATATATATATATATATATATATATATATATATATGAAGTTAATATATTACTATTTTTGAGTAATTTTATCCACCATTAAGTGCAATAATATTATTGCACTTAATGGTGGATAAAATTACTCAAATATAGTAATATATTAACTTCATAAAGTCAGTGCAACGGAAAAACAATGGATAATGTTAAATATCAAGAATATATATATATATATATATAGATTTTTGGACTAGGAGACTGACAGACTTACCTTGGTAAGAGTCCACACTGTAGTCTTGAAATAGAAACACATTAAAGCACTTAAACAATGATATATTTCAACCACACAGTGGTCTTTGTCAATCGAAGAGAAAACACAAAAAGAAATATGAGAGAATG
The DNA here is from genome assembly GCA_036971475.1 of Prosapia bicincta. Classification (NCBI taxonomy): domain Eukaryota; kingdom Metazoa; phylum Arthropoda; class Insecta; order Hemiptera; family Cercopidae; genus Prosapia; species Prosapia bicincta. Next base: position 269,339,372 of record JBAIZL010000004.1, on the reverse strand, counting down.
AAATAAAAAAAATCTCTCATATTTCATTTTGTGTTTTCTCTTCGATTGACAAAGACCACTGTGTGGTTGAAATATATCATTGTTTAAGTGCTTTTATGTGTTTCTATTTCAAGACTACAGAGTGGACTCTTACCAAAGTAAGTCTGTCAGTCTCCTAGTCCAAGAAATCTATATATATATATATATATATATATATATATATATATATATATATATATATATATATATATATATTGATATTTTATGTTGTCCATTATTTTTCCGTTGCACTGACTTTATGAAGTTGATATATTACTATTGTAAATACTTTTATCCACCACTTTTACCACAACAAGGTAAAATTATTGCACTTAGTGGTGGATAAAAGTATTTACAATAGTAATATATCAACTTCATATATATATATTCGAAAATTACTTACAATAGTAATATATTAACTTCATATATATATTATTAATTTCAGAAACTTTTTTGACTAATACCAAACTTATAAAACTTTAAGAAATGTAACTTTAAATTATTTTGAAAAAAAACTTATAAAATTAAGTTTTTACATGAAATTGGCAGTTCTTTACGTACCTTGCAGAGGGTTAAAATGATCTATGGTTAATTAAATTTATGCTAATGTTCTGTCCCTCTCACAGTGAAAGCTAAGTAACAGTACTAATGACTTTTTCTCAGATGCTGTATTATCGGCAAGATTAAATCTCTGTTAATAACTAGGTCTCAAAACTCATCCCAAAAACAGCAGATAAATCAGATAATATAATAGTCATAAACAATCACATAATGGTTGTGAAAAATATTTTTTAGAGGGTTTTAAATAGATGTGCGCACAAACATACACACACACTGCAACGGGCTTAAATCGTAGATTCAAGCATTACAATTGAGATTTCAATTTAAAAATATAAGATCCAAATATTTTAAGAAAAATAAACGGGTTAAAAATTAGTATACATGTCATATGGAGGTAATTAGTAAATTGAGATTATAAAAAGGGGGGAATTGTCATTTGTATGAGATAAGTGGTACGAAAGCAAAAAAAAGTTAAAATCGACGTACAGAGACCATCGATATTTCTAATGAAACGGCGTGAAAATCTCTAAACATAATAAAGAAAGAGAAATTTTTAGTAGCTGGTGTGGCCTTGTTCCTTTATCTAACATTTGGAACTTTCTGGACTGGTTGACCAGAAGCAGTCTCTGGGCAAAGAAGTGGGAGTGGTGGCCATTGCAATGTTTTATGTATAGAATTTTATGTTCTGTTTCTCAGTGTAAATTGTATACTTCTAATGATGTTGTATTAGCAGATTGTACATATACGTTTTGTGGTTTTTTATGTTCTCAGGGGATTGTTCTGAATGCTGTAAGTAGTTTAGTAACCAGATGTCCAAATTTCAAAGTCCGTGCAAATGCCAGTGCAGCACTTAGTTCTATTTGTAAAAGAGAATATTATGGAAGCAACTTCGTACCAACATGGAAAGCAGTGTTGGAAGGACTAGAGAACGCCACGATTATGTCTGATTTCAATGAGTTTAAACATCAGGATACCTTGTTGGAACAAGTTTGTATTTCATATTCTAGGTAACAATAGAAATGCTAATATGTGTTGTTTAGTTCCTCATATTTTCTCATTTTTTTGTAATATAATATAAAATAATTATTGGTTATCCAGACATCATCTATATTGCAAAAAAAATAATAAAATTACAAGTGGTGATACAGAAAGTCCTCATTTGCTGCTTTTGAGATGTCAGGATCTCAAAAATTAAGAATGTTGAAAAAACAACTTTATTTTCTAGTACACACTAATTATTTCTTCGATATTGCTTTACACAATACATATTGCATATGGACATGAATAAATAATTTAGCGCAGCTTTAATAGTATTCTAAATATTCATAACATATGCATCGAGCACTTAATATATATATATATATATATATATATATATATATAGGAATTTTTTGGACTTGATAGGAGACTGACAGACTTACCTAAAGGCAATAGTCCAAAACTGCAATCACTTGGGAATAAGCACATATAAAACACTTAATACACTTTTATTTGAAATATTTCGATCAACATGATCTTCTTCAGTCAAGAAAGAGAAAAACAAAAACCTCTTTCTCAAAAGAGAAAAGAGTTTTTTGTTTTTCTCTTTCTTGACTGAAGAAGATCATGTTGATCGAAATATTTCAAATAAAAGTGTATTAAGTGTTTTATATGTGCTTATTTCCAAAGAGATTGCAGTTTTGGACTATTGCCTTTAGGTAAGTCTGTCAGTCTCCTATCAAGTCCAAAAATTCCTATATATATATATATATATATATAGATTTTTTGGACTAGGAGACTGATAGACTTACCTTGGTAAGAGTCCACTCTGTAGTCTTGAAATAGAAACACAAAAAAGCACTTAACCAATGATATATTTCATCCACACAGTGGTCTTTGTCAATCAAAGAGAAAACACAAAAAAAGACAAGTATATCATCTACATACCTTGTCCATAGTGAAATATTGTGTGTGTTTAGTATAGGTTTAATTATTATTTGTTCAAAGTGTTGTAGATATAATTCTGACATGACTGATGATATGGGTGATTCCATGGGGATTCCAGTTGTTTGTTTATAGTATTTATTGTTAAATTGGACGATATACTTGTAATATACCAACCTACCATTCACAACGAACACATCATAATACTAAACAAACTAAATACATACAACAGAAACATACAATTCACCGTTGAAACAGAAACAAATAAAACAATCAACTATCTCAACATCACATTAAATATAAATGATAACAAAATAGAAACTACAGTATACAGGAAACCTACTTCCAACAACACCACAATACACTACAAATCTAACCACTTCTGGACACACAAAATTAATACTTACTGTAACATGATAAATAAAGCAATAAAATACACACAGAATAACAAACAAAAATTAAATGAAGAATTAGATAACATTACAAAAATAGCAATAGAAAATGGATACAACAAACACCTTATAAAAAATATGTACAATAAATTCACAAAAAAATCTAACCTCAACACAACACTACAACCGGAACCAAAAAATTAAAAAATCTACCAAAAATATAAATACACCAATAACAAAATAGAAAAAATAACAAATATATACAACAAAGAATACTACACTCCAATATACAAACCAAACAAAAAAATAATAAAATATCTTAATAACACAAACCACAAAACAAATTCAGAAAAACATAACCTATCAGGAATTTATAAAATTACATGTAACAACTGTAACGCATTTTACATAGGGAAAACAACCAGATCATTTAAAATAAGATTTGAAGAACATTATAGAGCATTCAAAAACAAAAATTCAAAAGTATCAAATGTTACAGCACACCTAATATCACATAAACATGAAATAACAAATTACGAAAATAACCTAACCGTACTTGAAATAAATAATAACACAATAGAACTAAACTAACTAGAAAAATACCACATTTATAAAAACATACACAACAATTTAATGAATCTACAAACAACATATACAGAAAACATACTATTCAAAAACATTATACACAAGACTCAAGAGGAAACGTGTATGACGTCAACAATTACCAAGACGACGGATCGAACATCCACACCAGAAAAGAGAAAAAGTAATCAGTGATTCGACAATGGTCAAGTGACCGAAAGGCGCCTCATCACATAAAATAAAATCATTGCACTTAATGGTGGATAAATTACTTACAGTAGTAATATATTAACTTCATAAAGTCAGTGCATTGGAAAAACAATGGATAACGTAAAATATCAAGAATATATATATATATATATATATATATATTAATATATATGTAAAGTTATTATTGTTAATTATAAACAATTGTTCCACCATTAAGTGCAATTAATTTTTACCTTTTGTGACGAGGCACCTTTTACCTTATTATAATAGCCTTATAAAGTCAGTGTAACGGAAAAATAATGGATGACATGAAATATCACTATATACATATATATAGTGACTATATATATATATCGGGGTTTTTGATGATATAATAGTGATGAATGTGCTATGGATATATTCTATTGAAGAATTTATATTTGGAGTAAATTATGATACTTTGGATTATAGTTGGTGTAAATTGTAATACTATGGTAAGTCAACAAGTAAATACAGATTGGCAAACAAGGTCATCTTTTATCACAACAAGAATGGAAATCAGTGACAATAAACTTTTACAAAATAAATTCAATCAACCTATATACACAGGATTATATAATGACAATATAAACAGTATTATAAATTGGATATTGATGATAATAATAATAATTAAGATTACAATTGGGAGTATATAAATATAGATTGATTATATTAAAAATAACAATTATAAGATTTTAATTCGAAAATATGAAAATTATAAATATTTAGATAACAATAGTAGTATGGTAATTTCATGTTAACATGGCAAAGATATAATAGATTGTAAACTTTTATAAATAACAGTTGTAATAATTTGATTTCAGATAATTGATAATACTGATATTTTTATAGTGGAATTATATTACTCCAATTTAAAATATTATTTTATAAACAATTAAATAATAATTTTATTATATTAAGACAATTATTAAAAAAATAATAATTGATATTAACTAGTTTATAAGAAAGAAAAAAAAAAAATTATTATTGTTACGGATTATTTTAACTTTAGATATTTATTACTGATAGAATTAATATGGACAAATAAGTTTTAACGATAAATGAATGAATTTATTTACAATATTTTATGAAATAAGTATATAAAAAAAAAAAAAAAAAATTAATAATAATTACAAAAATTTTAAAATATTGACTCTATTGTAATAATTTAGAATAAGAAATTTATAGGTATTTTATATTAATGTTAGTACTGTGCTGAATTGATTGCACTATGATTTCTATGAAACAAAATAATTTTAATTCTACTAAAATACTAAACTTATATCAAAAAAAGAAAATACAATTAATGAACAATAACTGTAATATTTTCTTTAACAAAAAATGTATACAATATAATATAATACCTAATTATGCTAAAATTTACATTAAAAATAAAAGTACAGCAGCACAAAAAACTAATATTATGGCAGAAAAAATTTGGATAAAAAATTAAATTAAAGAACTATATAAAAAGCAAAATAATTTAACAACTGATATATATATATATATCAGTATATATATATATATATATATATATATATATATATATATATATAAGTTATATATATATATATATAACTGATATATATATCAGTTACATTTAGAATTAACAAAATCTTTACATATTTTGAATTGGAATAGGAAATATCACAAAATACATGAAACAATTATAAAACTTAGGAAGATAAAAATAGAAAAAATTAATAAAAAAATTAATATTTTATTGAAAAATAAAGAAACAAATAGGACTCCTATAAAAATATTTCATAAATTTGCACCTAATCTAATTAATTTAACAAATGTACAATTTAATAATAATGAAGTAAAAACATTAGAAAACATGAACAAAGTAAATATAAAAAGAAATATTATTAGAGATTTAGATAACATAATTGTAGATACTGAAATGGTGATTAATAAATTAAATGAAGAAGAACAGGAAAATATAAGAATTGATGCAACCTATGAGATAACTAAAATAATAAAAAAACATAATAATAATAAATTAAAAAATGATGGTAATAAAATACAATCTTTACATATCAATAATATAAAACAAAAAATAATTGAAAATGAGTTAGCCATAGTAAAAGCGGATAAAAGTAATGCGATAGTAATTATTAATAATCAAGAATATATAAATAAAAATGAAAATTATATTAAAGATAATAATTTTATGATGCTAAAAAAAGATCCTACGGTTCAATATCAAAACGAAATAAAAAATATGATAAAAAATTCATATAAAATGTTTAGGAAAAAAAATATTAATGAAATGATAAATGATCTTCCTAAAATACCAATATTAAATGGACTCATAAAATTACATAAAAATGACAAACCAATACGACCTTTAATTAACTTCAAACAAGTACCATCTTATAAAATATCTAAAATTATATCATGCATATTAAAAGACAAGATAAAATTAAACAATAGATATGCTATTAAAAATACATATGATTTAATTGATAAAATTAAAGATATAAAAATTGATAATAAAACTAAATTAATTTCTTTAGATATTAAAAATATGTACACTAACATACTATTGAAGGACACATATAAAATAATACATGATAAATTAAATTTAAATTTAAAAGGCAAAGAAGAAATTCATGAAATAATAAATACCGTAAAAATAATATTAGAACAAAATTATTTTACATATAATTAAAAATATATAAACAAATGGATGGTTTGGTAATGGGTTCTCCATTATCATCTATAATCTCCGAAATATTTGTACAAAGTTTAGACAATGACATAATTGAAATCATAAATAAATATGACAAAAATGGAATATGGTACAGATATGTAGATGACGGAATTTATATTTCTACAAATAATGGCATAAATTTACATTTAATAATTGAAGAAATAAACAACTTGCATCACAATATAAAATTTTCCCACGAAATTGAATGTAACAACACACTTAATTACCTTGATATTACAATATATAACCAGAATGACAAATTAGATTACGCAATATATAGAAAACCCATGATTACTGATAATATTATACCAAACCATTCCAATCATCCATATAATCAAAAGATGGCATGCTTTTACAACCTATTGTATAGAATGTATAAAATACCATTAAATAAACAAAATAGACAAAATGAATTAAACATAATATATCAATTAGCTTCAGTAAACGGTTATAAAAGGAAGACTATAGATAAATTGAATAGTAACGTTCAGAATAAATTACTAAATTATAACAGACAAATTATAAGTAAAAATGAAACAAAATGGACTAAATTTATTTACACGGGATATGAAATTAAATCACTTGAAAAGTTGTTTAAAAATACTAATATTAAATTTGCGTTTTATACAAACAATACCATCAATAATCGTATTTTAAATCAAAGTAATCACACTAGTAAATTAGATTTATGTGGGATATATAGCATAAATTGCCAAGATTGCAATAAAAATTATGTAGGTCAAACAAAAAAGAAAATAAAGGATCGCTACAAAGAACATCTCAATGCGTATATAAAACCAGATATATATAAATCGAATATGGCCACTCATTGTATTGCAAATAACCATAGTTTTCCAGACATACAAAATATGAATTTAATCAAACATATTAATAAAGGTTTGAAAATGAATGTTCTGGAAAACCTATATATCTACAAACATAAATTAAACAACATACTTATTAAAGAACAGTCCCAAATTAAATCTAAACATAACACAATTTTTCATGTTTTAGATAGAATTTAAGATTTTATCAAACAGATAGTTCATTTAATGTAAAGCAAATAGATTAAAGAAATAAGATATCAGTGGTTTATGTACATAGTGCAATCAATTAGAGTAATGTTTAAATAATTTTACAAACCATGTTAGTAGTCTTTGAGAATGCTGGAACTATACTCCGGCGAAAAGCTACAGCATAATTGTAAATGTTGAATAAAATATATCTTGATTATGAACTTTTTGAAGTATTTAATAATTATAACAAATCAAGAAAAAATAATCATCTTTATTATAATATATATATATATATATATATATATATATATATATATATATATATATATATATATATATATATATATATATATTACATTGTCCATTGTTTTTCCGTTGCACTGACTTTATGAAGTTAATATATTACTATTGTAAGTAATTTTTCCACCATTATGAAATTACTTACAATAGTAATATATTAACTTCATATATATATATATATATATATATATATATATATATATATATATATATATATATATAGGTTAGTACCCATGTACATCGAAGCAGAATTCCTAGAAACTCGAACACACAAATCATTGTGTTGGTACAGATATATAGATGACATCTTCATAATTTGGACAAAGGGAATCTAAACGCTGGAAAGTTTTTTGAAGGGCTTATCACTATTCTCTTCAGCAACAATCATCTTCTTAAATGTAGATGTAACAATCAGAGATGGGAATATCTATACAGGTGTCCACATCAAACCGACAAACCATCTACAATACCTACATTTCAAGGTCCACAATACCACCCAATGAATATAAAAAGGTCCATACCTTACAGTTAGGCAATCAGGGGCAAGAGAATTTGTTCCTTTTTTTTTCCAGGCGAAAAACCTATTAAGGTTATCATCGCCTAACTAAAGTTTTTATTTTAAATAAATATTGCAAATAAAACTAACCAAACTAAACGAAGTAAAATAAATGTTTAATACTAATTGTAACTAAAACTAGAAACTAAAATTATACATAATTTAAATATTATTAAATAGATTCAGGTGGCGTAAGAAAGCGATGACACGGTCGATAGCCCTGACATTTGTTCCAACGATATAGCATTGGAGGATTTTAATAGAAAGACCTTACTAGCTTTCTATAAAAGAGGATATCCTAAACAACTTGTTGAGGATCAAATCCGCTTAGCTCCATCATCTGATGAACCAAGACCACCTATGGAAGACAACAAACTGTCTTTAGTTACAGAATACCATCCAGGCCTACAGAAGCTGATCAAAATATTAAAGGATGGCTTCAAGATTCTTCAAGCTTCCACCCACCCCAAAGACCTTTTCTCTAACCCACCACATATTTGGTTCAGACAACCTTGTAATTTGAAAAATATTTTAGTACACCCAAAATTACCAGATCCAAGTCCTGAAAAACCACCTAAACCTCCTCACGGCTCCTTTCTGTGCAATAGACCTAGATGCAAGACATGTCCAATATACATCCCAACAAATAGTTTCCATAGCCTATCAACCATTATGGACTTTAAGATTCAGGGTCATCATACTTGTACATCCAAAAATGTAATATACCAGTTGCAATGTAAATTTTGCCCGGCACAGTACATAGGCCTTACCACAGATGGTCTGAGCATCAGAATGAATGGCCGCAGACATAACGTTGGAACCATGAACATAGACAGGCCAACCGCTCAACACGCTGCTAGTCACAACATCACATCTTTCAATGATTGTTATACCACCAAAATAATTAAGGCCTTCCCCCCTGATTGCAACCCTTCAGAATTGAGAAGATGGGAGTTATCATACCAGTGGTACACCAAATCTAGAGAGCCTCCTAATCTCAACATCATATAAAACTCCTTTTACCTTCCCTCTAACTTCTACCATTTTTAACAACTCCATTTACCTTCCTTCTGACAGACTATTAATATCTAGTTTCAAATAATCAATATTTATACAAATCACATATAGCACTATATCATAAACTATAAATCTGTGACATTTGGATATTTATACATTTCAAGTTATTTTTTGAAAAGTTTTCCATGAGCTCCGTCGCTTTTTCCTTTACTGCGTCCACTGTATTAAATCTGGTTCCTTCACTTTTGGGAACATAAAAAAGTCACACGGGGAAAAGTCAGATGAGTAGGGTGGATGCTTCAACACAAGGATACCATGCTTGAACAAAAATAACTTCACAACCTGTGCACTGTGAGCTGAAGCGTTGTCTAGATGTAGAATCCGCAATTTGTTTTTCCACAATTCTGGTTGCTTTCTTCTTATTCGCTCACGGAGGGTAACCAAAACCTCAAGATAGTACTCTTTATTCAATGTCTGTCCCTCGGGAACTCAAATTATGAATAAGATTCCACGGATGTCAAAAAAACAATCATCGTGGCCCTGAACTTTGATTTTGACATTCAAGCTTTCTTCCGTCGTATTTTGGCTCTTCCAATCCATTGATTGGAGATTAGTTTCTGGGTCATAGGTAAAAAAAATGATTCATCACATGTAATGACTCTCTCCAACAGTTTAGGATCCTCCTTGATATTTTTCCAGATGTCAGAGCAAGTTCATGATTTTGAGTCTTTTCATTAGGTTTTTGGGCACCATTTTGGCACACACTTTTCTCATGTTAAAATGTTTATGTAAAATCTGTTGAACTGATTCCTTATCGATGTATATATACAGTATCTGGCAATTCACGAATACTCAACTGGCATTCTTGACAGATAAGATTTCCAATTTTCTCAATGGTTTCATTCGTTTTTGAATTTGATGGCCGTCCTAAGTGTGGATCCTCCTCAACATCTCTCGCCCTTCTTTAAAACGTTTTTACCAGACAAAAACCTGTGCATGTTACATACATACTTCCCCATACACTTGTTGTAAGAAAGAATGGGCCGCTATGGTGGATTTACCAAGTTTCACTAAGAATTTCAAGTTGCAACATTGCTCAATCAATCACATAATATATTCCAATGAGCGAGAAAACAGTGCAACACTAACAAAGGCTGTAGCCTGACTGAGCAAGCTAAAGTTGTTCAACGGGCTGAGATGTGGAGGGGGGATGTCAGGGAACACAACTATATGATAGGTGACCTTGAGACTTGCAAAGTATGTCCCACAGAGCCAGTCTCGTTACTTTATAGCCACACCTCCTATATCCAATTTAAAATTATATTCTCATGCTATTGTTTAATGTTATTTAAAAATTGTTTCTAAAAGCATTAACATTTAGCTGAAGTGTGCTTCATATGAATGAATTTTTTAATAAGTAGCATACAACGGTACTTGTGAACTATATGTTAATTTAAAGAATTGTTTTTAAAACAATTACTATATTTATAATCTATAAAGTTTAATATATAATAATTTTTTATTGCAGTTGTGCATAACCATGTGTCACTTGGCCACTCTGACAGCAGAAGAAGATTTAACAACATTGTACGATGTTTTAGTATTCAGGATGGACGTAGCAAAACAACATTTATCGCAGTTTCATGACAGCGCTGTTCCAGAACGCACAAATATTGTACTAGAAGCAACTAACCACATAGCTGAGCTCTCCCAGTCTGATTTATCTTCTAATAAAAGAGCAGTTACATCTATATTAAGTGATATTTTCAATACCGGGTTAATAGCATAACTACAGTAACCATCATCTGTACTATTCAAATGTTTAAACCAACTGTTTTGTAGAGTTTCAAACCCCTTTGTTGTCATGACATGGTCTAAAATGAGGTAGGTCATTTTTGAAGTAAGAACCGTATGTTTGTCACTACCGTGCTGTTGGTAGAGTGAGATTCCAAAGATCAGTCTTTATTATCTGTCCTGTCATTTGTGCAAGTGTTTACTTAACCTTTATTGCTTTTGGAGAAAATGCTATGAAAAATGGAGATTCTGATAAGTAGTGTAGACTGAAGAAGGAAGGACCTATATTCCCATGAGCAACATCCTGTCCGGTCTTCATTGAGCCACCTTGTTGTCAAAACAAGATATTAAAAAATTGACAATTTTCATACAACAATTCCGTATCTGAACATCAATATATGAAATGGGTGACAATATACTGACAGAGTATGAAAAATTTTTTGACAAGGGTTGAAAAATATGTCAAAAGTGTTAATTAATTTTATAACCATTAAAAGGAGTAAATACATTTTACGTAATAATAATACTCTATCTCACATTATAACAGAGACCAGATAATGACCCAGTAAATATCACCATTTCAATTCACTTATAACACAAAGTTCAACCAGATTCAGTCAGCCAGGGAAATCATGGCTACGTTTTCAGATATAGGAAAGATGTTTGATTTTCCGAAAAAGAATATGCATAAACACGAGGTGTACTTTTAAAATTCAGTTATCTATTTACTTCATGACAACACGTCACAACTTACTACCAGTATCTGCAACAAAAATAACAGCTATTGGACAATCTAGATCATGGGTTCCCAAAATGGGGGGCGTGAAGGCAAGTCAGGGGAGGCGCGAGACCAGTTAGTAAATAGTAAGTAAATTCTCATTTAGTGAAAATTTAAGTACACAATTTATTAAAATTTAAAACTAAATTTACACCTCGGTTTTTTTATAGGTAATTTTATTGACCTTGATGTTCAGAAAATTTTAATGAAATGTAGGCTTTTATAAAAGAAATATAAGTAAAGGTTGAACAAATTTTATAAACTTGAAACTAAATCAATATGACAGATTGAAAAGATTAATAGTACAAAAGTGTCACAAAAATGAATGTTTGCCATTCAATGTGACAACAGCACCACATTGAACACATCTTCATTTTCGATAAAACATTTAAGTGTATCACAGGTAGCACTTCGATTATGCTTGCCTTTTTCAAGCACCTACTTGTGCGAAAAAACATTTTCAGTACTTGTTAACACTTTCAACATGGCGGCGATATTGGTGATCTCATCAAACTACTGTCTGTTTTTCGTTAACTTCCAGCTCTGATGGCAGTGGAACGCTATGCGGGTTACATAGCTTGTCGTAGCATGTAATTATCGAGCCCGTTGTTTTCATCTCAATAATTTTATTTCTAACTTATACGTGTTTATTGGGGACATCAGAAAAGTGTATTAGACCCTAAAATATTGTTTTATTTATCGGGTCACAATTTAAAAAAAGAAATACAAATGATAAATTACTGTATGACAAATAAGAAAACAATAAAAAAAAAACAGAAGAAAAAAGAAAATTTATATACAAAACTAAATACCCTACTAATAAAATATATTACATACTAAAAAAAGCACTCAACGTTTAACTCTGAATGTTTGTTTCTGTTTGTGCCATGTATTACAGAGATCGATAATACGGAGACATAGATAATACATATGTCACGTCCGAGACTATTTATAGCCGAGATAAGCTGACATTTGTTTACTACAATCTTATGTTGACACATTAGGTTTTTGGGCATCCAAACATTTTGTCAATGACACATATTTACAATAGTCTGTTCCTACTCGAGTTAGTTCATTCACTCTAATAGGACAGTTATCGTTTATTCTTGCGTTAGTTCAGAAAGCTTAGTTAATTTTTACGATCGTTGTTTTTACCGGATATTTTGCCGCGTTAAATGGTTAAAACTAGAAAAACCATTAAAATATAAAAGTTAAACCAAATTAAATCGGTTCATAAAACTCCCTGAAACATTGTTTCAGTTTAAGTATCAAAAGTTAAATTGGGATGGTCGGATTTAAAAATGACTCAGGCACAATATTCTCTAAACTCTTCTGAAGCATTGACGTCAAAATCAAACCTTTATACAAACGCGTATCGGCAGTAGAGAAGTTTCAATTAGCCTGGGAGTGAGCGTGCCGGTGAGCTTATTGTATCTAAGAAAATAAGCTAGGAGCGCATCGGCACCCTCTGTATACCTCATAAGGGAACCTAGAGCGTGCCGGAACACTAGCCGTGCTGAAAGTGTTAAAATAAAAACAAAATAAAGAAACAAAATTGATGTTGCTCATGACTTACGTTGTGTCTTTACTAAAATACAACCTCAAATAGGCATGCTAGTGACAAAAATGCAAGCTCATCCATCTCACTAACAGATTTTCCTCTTATCAGTCAAAATTTACCTTGCAAATTAAAACTTGATGTGTTATATCATGTTTCTTGTAAAAGTATGTACAGTAATACCCCGTACTTACGTGATAGGTGGGACCGAGTGATAACCATGTAAGTCGAATTTGCGTAAGTCTGGGTATAATTTTATATACAATTACCTAGGAATTATGTTTAATTGGGACCAAAGACTAAATAAATTAATAATATTTTAGAAGAAAAACGTGTATGTATAAAATTCTTTAATATATAATACAACAAAAATTATATTATATATATATACATATTCTAAAAAAGTAAATTTCAAGAAGAATTTAAAAAAATTTATTTTGACTTAGACTTCATAAACTCTAGTGTATTCGTTTGACAAATTAAAGATTTTTTCTTCTGACGCAGAATTTCCTCGTAATTCGCTAATTTTTTTGTTTTGTGCCAGAAATACCCTCATTGTTGGAGTTTATGTTTTCCAAAATTTGCGAACCTCGCTCAATTAAACTAAGGCAATCTGTCAAGTTTCTACCCATCAATTCATCTTCTACGTCAACTGGGTCTTGAGAATCTGCGTTTTTAAGGTCTTGCTCTTGCTCACATATTTCTATGAGCTCATGTCAGCTCCTGGTGGTGTAAATCCATCAGTTCTTGAACATCATCATTATCCACTTCTACATTTAGTTGTTTGGCAAAACCGAAAACGTCTTCAATCACAACAGCAATTTCATCAGATTCTGACACTGATTCCGTTTGAGTTTCAGTGGTGAAAAAAATACACACCTTTTTCCAAACGCTATTCAAAGTTGTTTGTGGAATTTCATTCAAAGATTGTCCAATGATTCTCAAAACATCTAAAACATTGAATTGTTTTAACAGAGAGCTCATTGTTCTGTCTCATAGCTCCATGCAGATGCGCAAATGATCTTGTTTAATAAGCTTTAAATGTTTTGATAACTCCCTGATCCATCGGTTGAAGCAAACTATCATCGGTTGGTGGCAAAAATATAACTTTCACGCTTGTGTCGAAATTAATTAAAGTAGTAGGAGGATGGCCAGGTGCAATGTCAATTATTAGAAATTACTTAAAAAGAAATTTGGTTAGACCGACAATAACGTTTGACTTAAGGGTATCAAATGATGACCAAACCAGTCCTCAAAAAAAGCTGTCCGATTCAACTTCTAAAATCACGGGCAAGATAGCTTTAGAAATATTTTTAATGCCTTTGGATTTTCTGAACTATAAAAACTATGAGAGGTTGCAACTTACAGTCCTCAGCTATATTTGTGCCAACTATCACTGTCAATCGGTCTTTGGCGGCCCCAAACCTGGAAATATTTTCTCTTTATGGGCTATAAACGTTCTTTTAGAGAATTGTTCCAGAACAGGCCAGTTTCTGCGTAATTTGGTCAACATGATTTAAAACCACATAATTTGGGAGTCGCATAAGACGGGGTAGCATAAGGCGAGGTATTACTGTATATATAAATAAATAAAATGTTTTCTAGATATATAATATTTGTTTCTTTATAATATGCCCATACCATTTATTTATAGTAAAAAGTGGAGGGGTGTGGGAGGCTTTCATTTCAAGAAGAGGGGGTGTGGTACCAAAAAGTTTGGGAACCCCTGTTCTAGAGAATCTATCTTGACTTATCTCTAGATCTTCTATCTATTCGGATCTGGTCCTCTAGGACTGATTTCTCCAAATCTATAAGGGTTAATGTGTCATTCTTGCCTATAGTAGGACTTACTTTTTTGTTCAATGAGATGTATCCCATTGTCAACTCGAATAGTAACTCAAGTCCTCATTAACTAAAACATGTAAATCCTACTTATCGTCATATATTGTTACATAAATATATATGTTCAATTGTTTTAGTGTAAAACTAGTACTTTAATTTAAAGACGAGAGAAAATAATACTAAAAGAGGTCCTAGTGAAAAGAGATTGGAAAAAGATGACTACCAAAACACTGTAATTTTATAAGCAATAGCTTTATTGGGTAGTTCTATGCAGTAAAGTTATTCTTACTTTAAAAATTAACACAATAACCTTTATTAATAAGAATATTAACTTTTCTTTAGATGTTGTAGGTAGTTATACTTAGTCCTTTTATATACTGATTTCTAATTTTTGTATGTTTAAGTATAGGCATGGACACAGTTGGTGCTATAATTGCGGCACTCACACTAACTTTTGAAGGGGCACAAAAACACCCTACGGCTGCAAATTAAAGGGGTCTATTACCAGAAAAAAAAAATTCTAACCATTTACCCTGCAGCTGCATAGTCAAAAAATGTTAAATCCAAGACAGTTACAGTAGAGCGTCAAAAATCCGGATCATTTGCGACCGGGGTTCATCTGGATTAATGACTTATCAGAAATTTCAAACTATCTTTAAACTACAGTGTATTATTGATATTTCATTAACCGTAATCTATTTTAACGCTTATAGTATCTTGTAAGTTTGAAATAAACCAGAAATTTTTACAAAATAGACGTCAGAGGGCATAAAGAAATATTTAAAAAAATTAGTGAAAATGATATATAAGGAAAAATTAATGGAAACAGAAGAGTGATGTTACAACTGAAAAATTTGCTATTACAGATTAATAATAATATTTGAAGCATATTATATGACAAATTAGCTGAAAATTAGGTTTAATAATAAATTTTATTATTTTCCTGATTGGTTACAATACATATTATTGGTTAGTGTGCAGAGCATACAAGTCTAAAAAATTTAGATCGTGATTAAATATACTGTATGTTGCGTTTTAAATTTAGTTATGATGATGCATTTTCGGAATTGGTTCATCTTCTTTGGATTTATAATGAAAAATAACACATAGTTTAGGTATGTATTGTTGTGAAGCCGAGTGCATGCTGAAACCACGCTCCGGATCACTGACACTCTACTGTAATTTTCATATATCCCTAGTGTTGCAAATTCAGGGGGGTCTTAAACTCAAGACAAATGATTTATATCCCTACATACTCTATGACTGCAAAATAAAGGAGTCATTGCAAGTAGAAACTAACTTCATTCATCATTTGAATTATTATCAAAAATATTAATTAAATTTATAAATATTATAATTCTGCTGCTTGGTTTGCAACACATCTTATCCATGCTACTTGAAACATGTTAAATCTCGTTGTTTTACCAAGCAAGGTATACTAATTTTAGAACCTATTCCTATATTATTGTTAATTGTACAGTTTGAAAGTTTAATGTATTAATTTATTAAATAAATATTAATTTGTTTGTATCACCTTGTAAATTAACATTGTAGCATTTTGACACAATGTAAATTTGTAATTTCAATTTAACAACTTCAAACGTTTGTAAACACATATACCAGAAAAATAATAATTTTATAAATGTTTTTAAAGTTTAAAATTCATACATTTTATCATTAGAAGAAGAAGCTTAGTTTATTGAAAACATTGTTTTTATTTTAAAAGTCCGGGTCTTCTCCTTCAGTGATTGAATTTTCCAAGTGTATTCTCCAAACTGCAGAGACTAATTTTAATATGTTTTCATTTTAAATACTGTAAAGTGTTGTTAAAAAATAATAAAATATATACAATTTCTATAAATGTTTGTATTGACTTTTAAAAATTTTGATTGAAAATTCATAAGATTATAAAGTGGTGGAGCACAATTTTCATCATTGGCACCCATAATAGAAAATCCTGGCCATACATTTAAAGCAAAGAGCTAAATTTTCTGTGTGGGGTATGGAAAGTACAGTAGAACTCCAACTATACTTATCAATTTAGGCCAGGCCCCATTCTGATAAATTAATTTTTTTAAGGGGGTCAATTTTAATTAATTACTGTATGTGTGTTGCAAATAGGAGAAAAAAAAGACTATTTTTTATAGTTTTTTCTAAACCTCCAAGCTAAGATCTTTGCCTTTTGAGAGAGAATCGGACAGGAAATTGGGTTTCCTATAGAACGTTGTTGCAAAAACCACTTGAAAAAGTCACTTTCTAATTCTTAGTTTTACTCCCTTCATTGATTTTTGTGAAGAATTTTCATCTTTATTTTCAAGCTCTGACAATAAAATTCTTAATTTACTCATCTTCATTTCTGATAAGAATATTTGTGTATATTTGAGGTATTCTGCCTTTTCTAACATTACAATATTATCCTCTGTTAACACGTTTGGGCATGACTCCATTTTCAAAACCTAAACCGTACTGTTCCCACAGATCTTGAGTTTGTCTTTATATACTGTTAGTCACGCCCCCATCACATGCAGACCTTGCTTCCCATTGGTACATGCTTACTCTCGACTCCTTGTACCTAGCTAATTCATAATTTCAAGCTTTTAAAAATAACTTTCGACTGCGCATTTATTTGTCCGTTTATTATACAATTTCCTTTTTTAACTTTGCTTTATGAATTTCAAAAATATTTAAACATCTTCCTTTATTAATATAATGTAAAATCTATACCGATCAGTACCAATTAAAGAAATTATACAAATTATTAAGGATAAATTACAGGAACGGAGCCAAAAAAAGGATTCAAATAACAAAATTGTCAAGTCATTGAAGATCATTTTAAACCAGGACCAATTTAAGTTTAACAACGAATTATATAAACCAGAAGATGGAGTTACAATGGAATCAGAACTTGGTGCAGAATTCTTCGTTGATGCGAGAGTTGGCTCCAATTCTAAAGAAAACTGAGTATTTAGAGGAGAATCTCCAGACAATCTAATAGCAAAAGGTATTGCTTCTTCCTTCAGTTTATATGTTTGGAAGTTACCATTATAAGCTGCAGTAGAAGAGAAGTTTGAAAAAGACGTTCACAGTACATTAGCAATATCAGCACTGTTTGCGATCAATATTCCATCCAGTTGCTTCAACACAATAGCTTGCAACTGCATGCAAGTACCACATTATGGTCTTCATTTTCTCCATGGAGTGGCTGATGGAGTTGTTTGCTTGAAGCAATGTACTTTTCCCAAAAATTCTTTGTACTGATCCTAAATACCCTCCAAGCTTTCACACGGAGAATTTTAAATTCCTAAAGATATTCATTTGTTGGGTGTCACTTGAAACTCTTCATTGAAAATGGAGGACTTCTCATCATTCCACCACGGCACAGGCAGGTGCTGGCAACAAACAGATGTTTTTGAAATGCTGTTTTTGTTGGCATTCAAAATGGAGTAAGTCAAATTATTTACAAGTTCATCAATGGGAGTCAAATAATTCATGTCAAGTGATCACGCCATCCCGTTTTGGTCAACTTGTGCAATTCAAAATGTTTCACTTTCTTAACACTTAAAGGCTTTTACTTTTATTTACATAGTTTTAGTGTTCTTTTCAAACTGTTACACATTAAATTGCTTCTATTATATTGTTTTTTTTATAGTGGTTATTGTTCTAAACCTGTGATTAAATGTTACGATTTTGCCAATTTAGGTTATGTTTACATTTTTCTCTTTTTTCATAATTAGGTTATTTTATGGTTTGACTTTCTTACTTGCTATTCCAAAATGTTACAAAATATATATATATAGATTTTTTGGACTAGGAGACTGACAGACTTACCTTGGTAAGAGTCCACTCTGTAGTCTTGAAATAGAAACACATAAAAGCACTTAAACAATGATATATTTCAACCACACAGTGGTCTTTGTCAATCGAAGAGAAAACACAAAAAGAAATATGAGAGAATGAAATAATTGAGAGAATGAAAACTATATATATATATATATATATAAGAAAAATGTTACATATATATATATATATATGTATATGTAACATTTTTCTTTTTAATTTACAAAATACATTAGATATAAAGTCACAGTTTTTTTCAAGTCAGAATAGTAAAAACATGATATTTCCTAAACTTTTAAATCATTAGTAGATATAAAACTGGGCTAAAGTTAACCTCACTACTGGTGTTTCAGTAAATTTACCCTCCCTGGTAAGGTTCATTAACAAGCTACCAGTTACAGCTGTGTGGAAGGGGCTGTTTAATACATATCAAGAAACTGATTTCAATGTTTCTAGTTCCTACAAGATATACAAAAGGAGACAGAAACAGAAATTTCTTTCAAGATTGACAAAAGTAATATTTAAAGAGGAGAACCCTGTATGCAAAGAGATTAGAAATGTTAAATATGTAATTGAAGATGTTTATATGACAATACATATTAAGGTTTAGGTGCAAATACCCATATTTCTGTTATGGGGAAATAATTATGGGAGAACCCTTAATACAATTGTGTAGCTTTCCACCTGTTTTATACATATAATTTATGATTGGGCTTAATTTGTGTGCAAAAGCAATAATTAAAAAATAATAGCAAACCCCAACCCACAATAGAAATTTTTATTTCTTGAGTAACATGGGAACACCTAGTTACAGTAATAACCAGTAGTATCTACTCCTTCGCTTTCAGTTTTGTTCGTTCTTATATAGACTCATCATAAAGATATTCTAAACATGAATAAAATTATTTTAAATGTTCTTTAAACAGTATTAATAAGCTAAACAAAGTCCTTCAAAAAATACAAACATAACATCAATGTACAAAAAACTATAGAAAATAAAATTTTCCTTATAAATACGAACAATATCTTGTCCTAAAGTCAATTATTATAAACCTATCCTACAATCTAATAACAAAGTATTTTGTTAGGATAGGCTTGGTTATAAAAAATATTAACATTTTTTTAACCGTAATATTGAGGGCAACAAGAGACTATGTAGGTTGCATAACAAACTACCACTATGCAATATTGGTTGAGCAAATGAATGCAAACTTCTTGACTTTTTCCAACAATTTACTTAAGTTGGAAAACTATATTTTTTTAAACCTAAAGTTACCCTAACCAAAAATACTTTATGCTTATATTTAACATACCTGTAATGAAAATACAACATTGCTAAAAATCACCATCTGTTATCAGTCGAGTAATTTAGGAGTATAATATTCCAGTAGTAAAATATATTTACTAATAATTAAACTGATATTAAAAAATCTAATGTGTTTATATTCTTAAATTTCTAAGACAAAAATAATAATTAAAACAAATATCGGTAAAATTGTAATTCAATGTTTTACTGATAACATTTGGCAAAAAACCACTACTTACTGCTATTTTCAGCAGATGCGTTTTGCAACAGATCAATACATTGTTCAATGCTGGAAGTCTTGGACAAGACTGTTGCTCAGGTGTGTTGTATTACTATGAGTCTATGGTGTTCTGTGGTGTGTAGTTTACTCTTATGTATTCAAATATAGTGTTTGATTTAGAGTGTGTTTTGTTGTTTAGAATGTCTTGTGATTGGTTTTGTAGTGTTTGTATATTTCGAAGTTTTCTGTTGTGGATAGTTTATTGCTTTTCTTAAAGTACTGAAGAACTTTTAGAATTTTGTGAATGTTGGTGTATGTGTGTAGTGTGTTCTGTATATAAATAGCAAAATTTGACTTACGTTGTGATCCATGTACCTGTGGTTTTTTTGTGTGATCCATGCATCCTGTGGTAAAGTTTCTCCCTGTTTGACCTAAGTATAAGCTAGGGCAATCATTACGAGTGACCTTGTATACGCCTGTCTTGTCTTGTTTGATCTGGATTAGTTTTGGGTTCTATAAGTGCTTTTTAGTTATGTTGGATTATTTAGAGGCGACTTTGTATTTTTAGGTATTTTTAAGTAAGTGTGGGCAATAATTCAAGTAATACTGCTGAAAATGACTCTGCACAGTGGTCATAGGTCTGTCTACCTTCTTGTGTGATGTATTAATTAAATCAATCTTAGAACACAAAATGAACTAGAAAACATCTACGAATATAATTCACTCTTACGTGTAGAAATAACATACAAGGAAATTCAAGGATGGAATTAATGATTACATGTCCTTGAATTTAAAATAAAATAACTATGAAGTAATTAGTATATTCATACAATTTTATGTCATATTTAATACATTATCTGTAATATATAAAGTGTGATTAATAATATAATGTCATCAAAATAGGAGCACAGAGGGAAAAGAAACTAACTAACACATTTAAACTTTTTAGTGGTTCTGTCTCTTTGTTAATAGACACTTGTAGATAGACAAATGTTTGCTCATGTGAGTATATCAATCCTATCTAACCCAGAATATATAAAACAGTATTTGACACACAAACATAACCTTTTGGCCAGGAAACGTTTTTGCCCAGATAACAATGCCCACTTTAACTTAAACTTATAATGAAACTTTTAGGCCATTAATTTAAGTGGAATAAATGAAAATTTCTTATCTGCAAATGTGAAGAACTGGCCTTACAATCTTAACTCTAGTTAGTTTTATAAATATTAAATTTAATATTAATAAATTACTGTGAAACTCTTATTTTCTATGTTTTATTTTGTAACATGGGTAATAAACACATAATGGTTTCAAATAAATCTGTTAGAAAATATAATTCTGTGCAAACTAATGTAAATAAATTAACTACAAAACAAAAATAACCTGCAAAATATATATTTTATTAACTAAAAACACTTGTAAATATGTTACAACTTAGCTTATGTTACGGTCTGAGTTATGAATGGGACAAATATAAGTAAGTCCTACTAGGCAAGTTGTAAGGTATTTACATTTTTTGTGTGAAAACTAGTAGCTCACGTAAAGATGGAATCAACAAATACAGTATATATATTTTATTAACGTTATAGTAGCCAAAACATGGAAAAAGTGTTTAGTTTTATACAGAAATAATAAGCAGTGGTAAATACATATATGTATTTAATCTCAACTGTCCGACCTTATTCTACATCTAACATAAAAACAGTAGTTTTTACCACAATTTATTTATGTTTTACCCACAATAGCTTATAAACTACTAAATATATGGTTATTGTGCCTCTAGAATTCATTAGTATAATTTATTAGTTTATTCAGCATATTTTACTATATATTTTTATGAATATCAATATGTTTTATTACATTTATTTTTAATGAAGCTGTATAACTACACTGTGAACATCTGTAAAGCTTTATAACAGAATGGTAACGCATATGTTTTGTAAGACTTTTTTTTGTAGAATATTTATAATTACATTGTGAACATTTGTAAGGTTTTTCATTAGAATGAGTACGCATATGTGTTCTGAGGTTGCTTATTCGTTTGAATGAATAACTACACTGAGAACATTTGTAAGGTTTTTCATTAGAATGAGTATGCATATGTTTTCTGAGGTTGTATATTCGTTTCGATGAATAACTACATTGTGAACATTTGAAAGGTTTTTCATCAGAATGGGTAAGCATATGACTCTTAAGGATAAGTGAATAATCACTTGAATAACAACACTGTGAACATTTGTAAGGTTTTTCTCTAGAATAGATATGCATATGGTATTTAATGTGATATGGTGTACGGGCTGAGTAGCTACAATGTGGACATTTGTAAGGTTTCTTTCCAGAATGGGAACGCATATGTATTTTAAGCTTTCCTGTCTGGTTAGCTGAATAACTACAATGGGCACATTTGTAAGATTTCTCAACAGAATGAGAACCCATATGTTCTTCAAGATTTATTTGGTGAGAAGCTAAATAACTAGACTTTGAATATTTGTACGGTTTTTCCTTAGAACAGTGTTTAAAGTATTTTTTAAAAGTAATTGATTGGGAAGTTGAAAACACCCATTGTAGACTTTTATTTGGTCTTTTATGAATGTGTTTTTCCAAATGAATTATAAGTTCATGTATCTTTGAGCAGATATAAGGGCACTGTTTACATCTGAGTAGTATAATTGTATCTTTCTTAAACATCAGCTCCGAACTCAGTGAAGCTGTATAGTTACATACTGCGTCTATATTCTGCTTACACGTGTTGTAATATATTACAGTACTGTTAGAGCTTGGATCCATTTCTAACGCTTTTGTTCCAATTTTAGGTTACTATTGACACATGTTTTACAATACACATCTGAAAATTAAGAAATATTTTATTACACATTTGTAACAAGAGATAGACAATTTTAAAATGATTAAAATTCCACATCCTTAGATAATTTAAACCTGTGTTCTGTCAAGCTCATACATATATACTAGAATGGTGTTGAACAATATTTTCTTCCAAATTATGTTGCATTTAAAAGTTATGTCTAGTATAAAGAAAATACTGCTGTAAACAAAAAGGTACCTTTACCAATAAATTGATTCTTTAAGAAATCTAATGTGCCTATAATGAATATTCTTATATTTCTGAGACAAAAATAATAATTAAAACAAATATTGGTGAAATTATAATTCAATGTTTTATTGACATCATTTGGCAAAAAACCCCTAATTACTGCTATTTTTCAGCAGACAAGTTTTACAATAGATCAGTGTATTCTCCAATGTTGCAAGTCTTGGACAAAACTGTTGTTCATGTGTGTTGTATTACTGTGAGCCTAATCTGTTTTGTGCTGTGTAGTTATGTATTAGAATCTAGTACTTGATTTAGTATGTTTTGTCGTTTAGAATGATTTGATTGGTTTTAGTGGTGTTTGTATATTTCAAAGTCTTCTATTGTAACTAATTTATTACTTTTCTTAAAATACTGAAGCACTTTTATAATTCTGTGAATGTTGGGGTATGTGTGTAGCGTGTTTTATACATGAATAGCAAAATTTGATTTGGGTTGTGTTTTATATATGATCCGTGCATCCTGTGGTAGAGTTTCTTCCAGTTTGAGATGAGTAGAAGCTAGGGCAATCATTACGTGTGACCTTGTATACCTCTGTGTTGTCTTGTTTGTTCTGTAGGTGTTTATGGTTGTTGTATGTTTTAGAGGTAACTTTGTATTTGAGTTCTCAGATATATGAAGTTATTTTTATTATTCTCAAAACTATATGAGATGAATAGTTAGTATCTGGAAATCTGGATCCAAATTTCACCAGAACATTGTGTAGGATTGACAAGATTAATCTACAGTTGAATTGTGAATGAAGAATATAGAGCTTCACACACGGCCCTACCAACTGTCATAAAGATAGAAATTTTGAACAAGCATCGCCGCCGAAGTCAACCCTGTGCTAGCGCTTCCAAAATATGTCACAGAACCAGTCACTGTACTTTATTTTAAAAAACCTAACTTGCAAAGATTTAACCCTTTGATGAATTATTTTTAGGCATCTCAGCTTAATGACCAGGATGTCGGAGTATGTAAGAAAATTGTTTATTAAATAAATTTCAACTCAATTTGCAAGTTAGTAAAACACACTGTTTTTTATTTGATATCAATTTTCCCTTTTGCACAGATTTATCACTTTTATAAAATTTAACTTCTTACAAAACTACTTGATACGTTTTACAGAATTTCTAAAGCCCAATAAAACAAATGAACTTAGTATTTATTTCTTAATGACTTTGCCCTAACTTGACCGTTAGTGTTTCACGTGATCTCTATTCTAGCCTTACATGTGTAGATTTGTTTGCTAGATTGTATAAAATTATAACCAAATCTATCCTGACTGGATTCTTTACAGGTATATTTCAATATAGGTACATAAAATTAACCTACCGTGGCATTAACAACAATAATAATTATCAATTCAGCTTCAGGTCATGTTTTTGAACAATTTTATACTTTTGTCTCATGTGATGGGCAATGTCCATTTTAATATTTGTTTACTAAAATCAATGGTTATTCTGCATAACATAGGCGGCCTACGATATTTTGGAAACTTGTTCAAAACCACCAAATAGGTCGATATCCACGAGAATTTTTTTTTTACCTAGGAAAGTTACTTCTTTTTAATTTAAAGTAGGGTAAAAAATTCAGCGTGGAAATATAAGTTGTGAATATGCGCGGAGTAAAACAAATGTTTCATGACGTCACAACTGTATTTCCTGAAGTTTCTTGATGTAATCATCTTGAATTCACTGATTAAACTAATTTTAAACTACTTAACTAAAGTGAATACGTAATTGCTTACTTGCTGACGCGTTTCAAAACGATCATGCCTTTTACGAAGCTAACCCTCTACTGGCGGCATTTTGGCTGTTTACAAACGGTAGGACAGGGATGGATTTATGACAGTGGAGTGGGGTAAGATGTCTCCAGCTACGCAAAACACCTAAATAACACCCAACACACACATAACGACTACACACTAATTTAAATGTTCTACACACATTAAAACAGAGTAGAAAACTAACAACCTTAGAAAAATATGAAATCTACAAACACTACGCAACAGACAGGGAAAATGTATTAAACGATCACACACACTTTGAAGCCAATAGCCTTTTCCAATACATTACACAAGACGCCGACACCTCACCCCACTCCACTGTCATAAATCCATCCCTGTCATACCGTTTGTAAACAGCCAAAATGCCGCCAGTAGAGGGTTAGCTTCGTAAAAGGAACGATCGTTTTGAAATGCGTCAGCAAGTAAGCAATTACTTATTCACTTAGTTAAGTAGTTTAAAATTATGTATTTCCTGTAACAAAAACATGTCTTTGACTTATATTGATAACTATTATTTTTGTTACTGCCAAGGAAGGTGAATTTTATATATCTATATCGAAATATACCCTAAACACTTTTTAAATGTTTAAAACTTGCCTATGGTAACACTTACTTTGCTTGTTGAGGACGGCCGTTTCGGGAGATGTGTCCCTTTGTCAACTCAGACCGTAACTGATCTCAAGGTTTACGTAGGTTAGGGTGGGGGTGGGATATTTCGGTGGTGTGGGTGTATTTTGTGTGTATTAGGAGTTATGATGTCAAAAAGTGCGTGTGAGTTGTAATGTAATTGTGTATTGAGTATGTGTGTAGGGTGTAGTTTGAAGTGCCTATATATTTCGTATTGTTCGGTTGTGTAGCGTTGGTTATTTCTGTGTTGTTTATGAAGAATTTGTAGGTTAGATATTATGTCTATGTAGTCATGTTTTGCGGAGTTGAGGTGATCAGCGAAGTTTGATTGGTAGTTATTGTTTTTTAGTGCTTTTATATGTTCTTGGTAACGTGTGTAGAATGACCACCCTGTCTGACCTATGTAAAAACTGGGGCATGAACTGCAAGTTAGTTTGTAAACTCCAGTGGTGTTGTAAATATCGTTGATTTTGTTGTTGGGTTTAAATTGTTTGTTGAGAGTGTTGTGTGTGGAGTAAGCTATTTTGTAGTTGTATTTTCGTATTGTGTTGGTTAGATTTTGGGTTTTGGATGATCTGTATGGTATTCATAAGTATTTTATGAGATTGTTATCTTGTGTGTTTGTATTTGGGTTATTATGTTTATTTTTTAGGCAGTTGTATACTTTGTCAATCATTGTTGGGTTGTATCCGTTCGTTTGTGCTATATATTTTATGGTGTTTAACTCCTGGTAGTGTTCATCTTTGTCTAGTGATGTTTTAAGCAGGCGATATATCATGTTTTTATAAGCAGCTAGTTTATGTTGGTGTGGGTGGTTTGAGGAACTGTGTATGGTCGTATTAGTACTGGTGGGTTTTCAAACTACACCCTACACACATACTCAATACACAATTACATTACAACTCACACGCACTTTTTGACATCATAACTCCCAATACACACAAAATACACCCACACCACCAAAATATCCCACCCCCACCCTAACCTACGTAAACCTTGAGATCAGTTACGGTCTGAGTTGACAAAGGGACACATCTCCTGAAATGGCCGTCCTTAACAAGCAAATTAAGCAAGAACAGCGTGTTAACATCAAATTTCTTATCAAACTTGGAAAATCTGCAAGTGAAACGTTTGTAATGTTGCAACAAGTGTACGGCGATAATTGTTTATCGCGAACACAAGTGTTTGAGTGGTTTAAACGATTTAAAGATGGCCACGAAGACACAAGTGATGACGCTCGCACTGGCAGACCATTGTCAGCAAAAACTGATGCAAACATTGAAAAAATCGGTAAACTTGTTCGAGAAGATCGCCATTTAACAATCGAAGCAATGTCTGAATTGACAAGGAAAGTGTTAGGCAGATTCTTCATGAAAGTTTCAACATGAACAAAGTGTGTGCAAAAATGGTTCCAAAGTGTCTCACAATTGAACAGAAGGAACGCCGAAGAATGATTTGTTCTGACATCCTAGAAAACATTGAAAGTGATCCCACCTTTTTACAAAATGTTATTACTTGTGATGAATCGTAGTTTTTTACTTACGATCCCGAAACCAAACGCCAATCGATGCATTGGAAATCTCCTGATTCTCCACGACAAAAAAAAGCATGAATGTCAAAATCAAAATTCAAGGCAATGTGATTGTTTTTTTTTTATGTCAAAGGGATTGTACACATTGATTGGGTACCAGAGGGACAAACAGTGAATCAGCATTACTACATTAGCGTCCTGACTACCCTACGTGAGCGAGACGGAGAAAACAGAACGATTTGTGGAAAAAAAAGACATGGATCCTGCACCAAGACAATGCCCCAGCTCACAATGCGTTGTCAGTGAAGACGTTTTTAGCCAATCACAACATTCCCATCTTAGACCATCCACCCTACTCACCTGATTTGGCCCCCTGTGATCTTTTTCTTTTCCCTAAAGTCAAGTCAGCTTTGAAAGGAATTAGATTTGAGAGTGTTGAAGCAGTAAAAGAAAAAGTGACGGAAGTAATGTATGGACTTACCGAAAATGATCTGCAGCATTGCTATGAACAGTGGAAAATTCGTATGAAGCGGTGTATAGACCGAGGAGGAGAGTACATTGAAGGAGATAACATCAAATTGTAAATAATGGAAAATAAAATTTTTTTATAGCATCAGTTCGGTTTTTTTCTAGCCACACCTCGTATACTAATGTATAAATTTAAAACCAAATCTATTCTAACTGGAGACTTTATAAGTATATTTAAATATGTGTATGAAAATTAAGCCAAAATGTTGTTTCTCAACTATCTACACACGTTACGACCTCACAACCTTATGCTCAGCACTGTTGCGTCACGAAACATTTGTATCATTCCGCCCATTCGAGACATACCTCAGCACTGAATTTTTAACTCTACTTTAAATTGAAAAAAGTAACTTTCCTAGGTCAATAGAAAAAAAATTCTCCAAACAATTTTCCAAAATATCCTAGATGGCCGTGCTTATACATTTTAACCGAATTTTTTTATTTTTCACCGAGGAAAGTTACTTTTTTTCAATTGAAAGTAACGTAAAAATTAAGTGCTTAGGCATAAGTAGTGAATGGGTGTGGAGTGATACAGGGATGTCACGCATACCTTGCGTGTGTAGATATTTGAACTGTTGATACTCTCAATGAGTAACATCTAAAGCACCCGAGGCGGAAATTAATGTTCTTTATCAAAATCAATTGTTGAATCCGTTCCGTATCGAAGCGAACTTTTGACCAATCAGAAAGCGCCATACAAATTATTGCCACTTGGAACCGTTCTTTATTCTGTTTAATTATGCACTTAGAACAAAAAAACTATCCAAGTTCTGAACCAGTAATTACACCACCAGAGTCCACAACCACTAGCATGGAGTGCGATTGTTTTTCACCATATAAAGTCTCCAAGTGTGATAGTTTATTACCAACTGAAGTGTCCGCTTGCAGACAATGCTACGTGATGTTTACAAATCTTTCCCTTACTTTTGTGTTCAAGTATATCAATCTGATTCTTTTTTTTCATACATCGAAGCAAGAGTTTCACATTCATTTTCGATATATCGCAAGTATTGGTTCAAATCTAGTAACCTTTACGGTATTCAAGTATTATTACATTGATGTAATTGCATTTTTTTTTATTAATCATTTGTTCCGTGCTTCAAAGTAACAATGTTTCACTGTATTATAAAAAAATCAGTATTTAAGTTTTAAACTATTAAGGCAGTTGTGTAATACGAATTACAGATGAAAGTCCGTCTACTTTCCTTTCTAGCTGCTATTGTGCATTAATTACATTGTGCATTTAATAAATTAACTTATTTTTACAGTATGAAGTAATTGACTTTTATTCATAAATCATTAAATTTGGTTCCCTGCTTATAAGTATCAATGTTCCACTGTATTATAAAAAAACTCAGTATTTAAGATAAGGCAGTTGTGTAATACGAATTAATAATAATAATAATAATAATAATAATATTTTACATTGTTTCTATAAAAACCTCAAGATGTACAACACAAAAACTTAACGTAATATTTTACTGTTGGAAAGGTTGGGTACACTAGCTAAAACTCGGTAAGTCTCATTAGACTAGCTAAAACGTGGTAAATCTCATTTATTTGGGGGTGTTAGGAATGGTTTGGGTTAAAATGCATAAGCGCGGCCACCTACAATATTTTGGAAAATTGTTCAAAACCACCAAATAGGACGATATCAACAAGAATTTTTTTTGACCTAGGAAAGTTACTTTTTCAATTCAAAGTAGGGTAAAAAATTCAGTGCGGAGGTATGGGATATGACGCGGATTGATACAAATGTTTCGTGACGTTACAGAGCTGAACATTAGGTTGTGCGCAACGGCCGTAGTACGTCACGCAACCTTACGTATGTAGATATTTCAGCAACGTTTTGGCTTAATTTTTATACACATATTTAAAAATACTTATAAAGTCTCCAGTTGATATATTTGGTTTTAAATTTATACATTACTATATACCTATATTAAAATATACCTAAAAAGTGTCCAGTCAGGTTAGATTTGGTTTTAATTTTATACACTACCTAAATGGTTACATTAATACAATTACAACCAAATATATCCTGACTGGATACTTCATGGGTATATTTCAATATAGATATATAAAATTCACCTCCCTTGGCATTAACAAAAATAATAGTTATAAATATAATAGTTTCCATACACACGAACTACAGTTTTGACGTCACGAAACATTTGTATCACTCCGCTTCCATACCTAAATTCTACCTCCACCCAGAATTTTTTACCCTAATTTAACTGAAAAAAGTAACTTTCCTAGGCCAATAAAAAAAACTATTTCACGCACAAGACAAAAATTATTGCACTTAAAATATACACACAGCCCTCATTCCACATTAGCAACAAATATAGGATTCTGCCGCTAAAATAAAAACATGTAGCCAACCTTGTAAATGAAAATTAATACGTACAAAAACATGACGGAAACTAAATAATTAATATATATTCAATTAGTTTTGCACAACAACCTTAATAATTTAAAACATTAACAATGAGTACTTCTTTCATAACTCAGTTCAATTTTGTAATTTTTCAACATAGAAGTAAAGTTTGAAGTGAATAAGAATATGCACGCAAGTAATATTTTTCGCACTATGGTACTTATAATTGTACATATAACAAAGCTAATGTACGTATAACTACGCAAATAATTAAAAATAGACAGACTTTTATCTTCAGCTAGTATTACACAACTACCTTCAAAAATTAAAACATAAACGGCGAATATTGAAAATATAATACTTCATTTTGTTGAAATAAATTGATGAAAGAATAGTAATAATTTTTAAAGTTGAAAAACGTTGACAAACTATGTTATTAAAGCACAATAGGAGCTGACGAGAAGTTACAAATATACAGACTTATAACTTCAATTAGTATTACACAACTATCATTGAGAATGATAACCCAAAACATTGAATATTTACTGTAACAGCGAGTATTGAAAATATAATACCTCATATTGTTGAAATAAGGTTATAAAAGAATAATAATACTTTATATTTTTCAAAAATGTTGACAAACGATATTATTACAGCACAGTAGAAGCTGACGAGAAGTTACAAATATACAGACTTATAACTTCAAATAGTATTACACAACTACCATTGAGATTGGAAACCTTAATACGGAAAACCTCTACTGCAATACAATAAAACAGTGTAACCTTGAACCACGGTATAAAATAAATGATTTATAACATATGTCATAGGAATAATACTTTATAATGTAGAAAAAGTAGAATTAATACATAAATACTAGCGATAATACATAAATACTACATTCAATAGTCGCCGTTTATGTTTTAAATGTTGAAGGTAGTTGAATAATACTAGCTAAAGATAAAAGTCGGTCTATTTTTAATTATTTGCGTAATTATATGTACATTAAAGTCCATCTATTTTTAATTATTTGCATAATTATATGTACATTAAAGTCCATCTATTTTTAATTATTTGCGTAATTATATGTACAATTATAAGTATCAAAGTGCGAAAAATATTAGTTGTGTGAATATTCGTATTCACTTCAAACTTTACTTCCCCATATTTAAAAATTACAAAATTAAACTGAGTTATGAAAGAAGTACTCATTGTTAATGCTTTGAATTATTAAGGTTGTTGTGCAAAACTAATTGAATATATATTAATTATTTAGTTTCCGTCATGTTTTTGTACGTATTAATTTTCATTTACAAGGTTGGCTACATGTTTTGGTAATTGTTCCGACGTGCGACTACCGCTATTTTCGTGAAATCTTTTTACTTTTCTTCTGTATTTTTACGTCCTAGACACGAATCCAACATTATTTTTTGTCGTTGACGCCGTTTTTTTAAAATATACTTTAAAAAAATAACCTTATTGACGTACGTTCCGACGTGCGACTACCGCTATTTTCGTGAATTTTTTTAACTTTTCTTATGTATTTTCACGTGCTAGACACGAATCCAACATTAATTATTGTCGCTGACGCCGTTTTTTTTGAAATATACTTAAAAAAACATAACCTAAACTAACCTTTATTGACGTACGACTAATGCTAATTTCGTGAATTTGTTTTTACTTTTTTTATGTATTTTCACGTTTTTACATATGTACGTTCCTTACATTTTTAAGTATTTTTGTGAAAGTTACTTTATTTCACATTTTAAATGTTAAATTGTAATGACATGTAGGCCTATAGCGTGAACCGAGCGCGCAGTAGCTACAGTGCACTGCACTACGTCTAGATCTGTAATTTTATATATTACTATATACCTACACTAAATATACCTACAAAGTATCCAGTCAGGATAGATTCGGTAATAATTTTATTCAGAATTACTATCTATTTTTATTAAATTATAACCAAACCTATCCTGACTTGATACTTCATAGTATATTTGTCTGTCCACAGCGACAAAAAATAATGTTGGATTCGTGTCTAGGACGTAAAAATACATAAGAAAAATAAAAAAAAAATTCACGAAAATAGCGGTAGTCGCACGTCGGACCAATTACCCATGTTTTTATTTTAGCGGCAGAATCCTATATTTATTTGTTGCTAATGTGGAATGAGGTGTGTATATATTTTAAGTGCAATAATTTCTGTTTTGTGCGTGAAATAGTGTCTGTAAGTGATTGTCACATGAGTGAAATAGTGTCTGTAATTGATTGTTTGGTCCTGGTAAGTAGTTTTGCGGATAAAGGGGGCGATTTTAATAAATCTTTGTGTGTGATGGAGAGTTAGTTTGATGCAGAGTTGATTTTTGAAAATAGACTTTTTACATGTTTCTGAATGTTTCATGAAAATATAGGCCCGGTTTAGCAAACTAAACAATTACCAAAATTATTCGTGGTTATCGTCCTTTTTCGTGCTTTTGAACAATAATCCAAAATATCGTAGGTGTCCGATACAGTAAACAATTACCTAAATTTTAAAACCAATATTTGTTATAAAAAAGAAAAAATAAGGCCCTATTAAAAACTAATGGTTTTCCAACCAAAACAGTTTATGTTACAATAAGATACAGTACTAATTAACTTGACTAATAAATATGTCACTTTAACACATGCAGTTAAAACTAACAGAATAATACTTTTTAGGGTGTTCCTATTTCTTATACAGTACTTACTCAATAGATTAAACCCTCATTCTTACTATCAATCTCAAGAATTTTATGTTCTCATAGATTGCAGGTACTTCTTACAAGGTTATTTTTTGTAAAACATATATATATATACTGAGACTAAATGTTTTCGACTGGCTAGAACACTATACGAGATTCGATTTTTTGTACGTTACACTTCAAAGAACAATTTTTTTAATTAGAGATGAGAGGTTTCTGAACGACCTAGTTCATTGAACTAGTTTCGGAAAAGAACTTTAATGAGCGCTCTTTGTTTCGGTGAACTATATAGTTCTTGTATTGTGACTTGTATTGTATATGAACATAACCATGGTATGAAGTATTGTGTCATTTTAGTTAATTTCCTCTTCACATCACATTTGACGTAACAGTTTAAACTTATTTTCACCTCGCGCCATCCATTTTTTTTCATTTATTTCTTTTCATTTCAGTTATCTTCCAACTTTCCGAATGTCTGATTGCAACTATTGCCTTTTTGATTTATATTTGTGTTTTACTTTAAAGTTCTTTTCAGAACTTTTTAGTTCAGTTTTATTATCGAACTAAGAACTTACCAAGGACTGGTTTATGTTTAACACTTTAGCTGCCATGTCGGGAGGCCCAGCGGGAACGGCTTAATAGCCTGAAACGAAAACTGTCAGGTCACTACCACAAATACTATTGTCTAGTAACGTTTTACGCTTCTTAGTACTACTCAATTAGTGTTGTTATTTTTGGAAAAATGAATGCGTTGTATTAAACATCAAGCTTCACTCTACTTACAGAACTAATTACGATGGTTTTTGTTTGATAGAAAAATGCTTACGGCAGTATAAACACGGTGTGATTTTAGGAGCTAATTGTTATACCCCGACACACTTATTTGTTAACAGTTTTAGTAAAGTTGAGTTGATTATTCCAACAAAAAAAATTTGTTCATGGGAAAAAGTTTCTACTTAAATACGTAATAATGAAATAAATAATTTTAATGACGTATTATATTGATTTTTTCTATTGTTTTCAAAATTTTACAAAACTTAAAAAGAAGTCAGAAATATTTACTAAATATTAAATTTAGTTAAATAATTCTTAAAAAACGGACCTGGTTGAAGTTGAGTTTAGTTAGATAAACTCATCATATTATAGTCGAGCCGCAATAACGTGATACCCAGCGGATTACAGACTTTCTCGTAACTGACCCCCGTCACCCCAACAAGCTAGCCGGGCCGGCCGCTGGCAAGCAATTAGTCACCCAATAGGTTGTGTTTCGTACTACAGCAATTTTTTTCAATTTCATGTTAAAAGTAAACTCGACCTAAATGCTTCATATTTGAAGGTTAGAAATAATGATATGTATAAATGACTTACTGATACAGATATTTATTTAAAAATTTTCAAGCCAATGATATTAAAAATAATGAAGTGAATGAAATTACCAAGAAAGTAATTTTCATTTAATATTTTTACAGTATATTTACACTTATCACTATAGTTGCATGATCCAAACAAATAATAAATAGAACTATGACAAATTTTTCCTGAACTTCATTATTTACAAAGTATCTCCTATTACTTACATTATTCTGGACACACGGGTTATCTTCACTGCAAATTTTATTCCCACTGCCACTTTCAAAATCCCCTAGGTACAAGTTAATCACGAAATTTTTAATACTGTGTTCGTATAGTGCTTTATTTTTCCAGTCATTGTCAATAATCTTTTTTGCGTGATTTACATATTTGTCCCACAAATCAGGTGTTACTGCTGACACAGCCTCATTAAAAAGAATTTCGACATCCTTAATTTTAAAAGTTTGGTTTCTTCCTGTGTACATAAGGTTTGATGTAGCCCCATACCATTTCAATTAGGTTGTTTTGACAATGGTAGAGGAGGGGAGTCGAATTACATTATATCCTAATTCTTCAGCTTTGCTGTCAACTACGTAGGTAGGGTACGGTGGCTTATGTATCTTGATTAAGTTATAAGGTTTCGGTTTTCTCAAATCTCCAGTAAAGCAGATACCTCTCTTTTGCAACAAATTCGCCTTTCCTAGAGTTAGAAGATGGGCATTTATCTTTAACCGTTGAGGGGTAACTAGCGTTGGTAACCTGCTGGGAATACGAGTATTAATATGTTGAAAAACCAGTTCTCTGAACTTAATTTACAGTATTAAAAACCTATATAGGGCCAATTGGCCCGACACTTGTGTTTACATATATTTTGGTACGAAACGTATTTTCGTACTTATCTATCATAGGAGAACAAAAAAGTACACCTTATTTAAAAATAAACTTATATTTTGGCAATCCTTGGGAAAATCGCCGATATTGTTGCCGGCAGCTAAAATGTTTTAATACTAAACCTATTGACTAGGTCAGTGCTAGCCTGTGTTTTTGTATAATGTACCTACTTATCAGATGTTACGAACACTTTACTTTCCTTGCCGCCCTATAAAAAGCAAACTTTAGCGATCGGTCAAAACATCATATACCCCGTTTTTCTCGTTAGTCGAAATAAAGCATATTTCGACTCATGAAGCCCTAAAACGTGAAAAAACCTAAAAACGGCATACTTGATTTTTAGACCGATCGCTATACTTGCCTTTCTACAGGGATGCAAGAAAAGTAATAATTAATTTCTCCTTAAATTTTTTTCCGTAACATTTAGATTATTGTTTTCAACGCGTACTCTTTGTACTTTAGGATGTCCTATATATTTATTAATCTTTTTCACTAAAACACTTGTAAATATTTTATAAACTTCCCTATGGTAGCACTTACTTATATTTGTTGAGAACGGCCGTTTCGGGAGATGTCTCTCATTGTCAACTCAGACCGTAAATAATCTCAAGGTTTTCGTAGGTTAAGGTGGAGGTGGGATATTATGGTGTTAACTCCTACCAGGAATTTACAAAATTAGATGTAACAACTGCAATGCATTTTACATAGAGAAAACAACCAGATCATTTAAAATAAGATTTGAAGAACATTACAGAGCATTCAAAAACAAAAATACAAAAGTATCAAATGTTGCAGCACACCTAATATCACATGAACATGAAAAAACAAATTACGAAAACAACCTAATCATACTTGAAATAAATAATAACCCAGTAGAACTAAACTCACTAGAAAAATACCACATTTATAAAAACATACACAACAATTTAATGAACCTACAGACAACATATGCAGACGACGTACAATTCAAAAAACATTATACACGCTGCTCAAAAGGAAACGTGTGTGACGTCAACAAATACCAACATCATGGACCGAACCTCCACACCAGAAAAATAGAGAAAAATTAATCAGTGATTCGACAATGGTCAAGTGACGGAAAGGTGCCTCATCACACAAGGTAAAATTATTGCACTTAGTGGTGGAAAAAATTATTTACAAGTAACACACACACACACACGCACGCACGCTGATTATACAAATGGTGTGTTAATATTAGGATCTAAATATGATGGTTAAAATTGGGTAAATGTTTCCGATGAAATTAGTTGTCAATTTGAGTTATATTCTGGATAAGATTTGTTGATCAAAATGGGTGAGGCTTAATAAATGGTGTTTAATGTTTAATATAAATTGTCTATATAAATTGTTATGTGTTAATATTTGAGGGTTTTTTTCATAAATTGTTTTTTATGTATACATAACGAGGAAATATTTGATGCCAAATCGGGAAGCAAGTCTTGCCTAATTGTTTCCTAAGTAGGACAGGAAATCTTAAATATGCATAGATATTGCATAAATTTTTAATATTAATATGTAAAAACATGGGGTATCAATTTTTATTTTGAATAGGTGAAACATTCTGGTAAAATGTGATATACTTGCATATGTGATTTTTTTTATGATTATATAAATGTTAATATGTTTCTCTTTTTAGGGATAGTTTGGGTATTTTTCTATAATTTAAATTTATCTGTAAATCGTAAATTTCAGGATATAAATGCATGCTAGAATTAAATAGATTTTGTAAAGGGTTACATTAGGAACCATAGGGATAAAAAGACATTAAAATATTCAAATAACTAAGTTAGGGCAAAGTCATTTAAAATAAATACTAAGTTCATTTATAAAAGTTTTATAGTCTTTAAAAATTCTGTAAAAGTATGGAGTAGTTTTGTAAGAAGTTAAATTTTATAAAAGTGATAAATCTGTGATAAAGCGAAAATTGATATCAAATCAAAAACAGTGCATTTCACTAACTTGCAAATTGAGTTGAAATTTATTTAATAAACAATTTTCTTTCACACTCGACTCCCTGGTCATCAAGCTGAAATGCCTAAAAAGAATTTATTTCCCGGGAAATAGTATCTTAAGGGTTAAATCTCCACGAGTTGTGTTTTTCAAAATAAAGTCCAGTGACTGGTTCTCTGGCAGATTTTGGTAAGCGTTAGCACAGGGCTGACTTCGGTCGGCGATGGTTGTTAAAAATTTTCATTTTTATGACGGTAGGTGGGGCTGTCGCAACACGTAATATTTTTTGTGTTTTATTTGTAAACAATAAACAACAAAGCCATAATTTCATGTTTCGATTGTCTACATAATAAGCTGGCTGGCGAGGAAATTGTTTTGGCGCTTTTCACGAAGACATGTATAAACGTGTCACAATAGGTTGATATGTTGGTTTATTAATATTTTGTATATTGAACGAAAGTGTAAACATTTTCTCTCTCTCTGACAAGTAATGTTCTAGATCCGGTAAATGTTACACAAGATTCATAATCAGTAGAATCTTTAAAACCTATTAAGAAATATTAATTTTTAAGGAATTTACTTCCTAGTAAGGATGAGTTTATCTAGCTGTACCAATGTTGGTACTCAACTGCAACCAGGTCCGTTTTTTAATAATTATTTAACAATATTCAATATTTAATCAATATTTCTGACTTCTTTTAGTTTTGTAAAATTTTGAAAACAATAATAAAAATCAATATAATACTTCAATAAAAATTATTTATTTCATTATTAAAGTATATAACTAAAAACTATTTCTCATGAAACAATTTTTTTGGTTGGAATAATTAACTCAACTTTACTAAAATTGTTAACACATAAGTGCGTAGGGCCGTAACTCCCGACAATTAGCTCCCAGAATGACACCATATTTAAACTGCTGTGGGCATTTATCTATCAAACAAAAATCAACAATTAGTTCTATAACTAGAGTTGAGCTTGTTTTTTAATACAGTGCATTCATTTTTCCAAAAATAGCATCACCAGTTGAGTATTACTGATAAGTATGGATGGTTGATCCAGTGACTTTAACGGATCGTTAACTTAAGTGAAAGCGCCAGGCTTGGATCGGTGACTTTTAGTGGTGACAGCTCTGTATGTGCCAATAATAGGCAGGCATACCACACTGGTGACGAAAGACAATGCTGGTGACATTATTATTAGGAAGTTACTGCAACACATACACTGGGGTAATAATTTATATAATCTTATATGAAACTACAAAATGACAGTTTATTTACAGCATAGAGTTTATTTACAGTATTGGATGTTTGTATTACCAAAAAGGATTTTTCTGACCTTATAAAGACTTAGCCGAGATCTTCTGTCTTTTAAAATGTACTTACTACTTACTAGCCAACGCCCACCCCTGGCAGTTGAGCCATTTGGCGACGAGCTGACCAGTAGAGATGGGCATCCCTGAAGATGGGACTGTTGTAATCCTGGGCCCGGTCCAGGGCTGTGCAATCGTTAAGGTGTTCGGCATCCATAAGTTCACCACCACACAGCAGACACTCCGGGGTTGGTAGCACATGAATGCGGTGGATCTGCGCAGCAAGGTAATCATGACCGGTCTTCAATCTGAAAGCGGCAACGCTAACAGATCGGGGCAAGTTTTGGTCAATTGGTCCACCCGTCACAAGACTTTCCCACCGTTTTCCTGCTGAGAGCTCCCTCAATTGACCGTGATTCCATTTTTGGTTGACGTCTTTATTAGGGACCTGGAGGAATGTAGTGAACTCAGATGCTCGGGCTGGGGGAGGCTTGTTCCCTGCTTGGCTAGTTGATCAGCCTTTTCATTGCCAGTGAAGTTTACATGACTCTGGATCCACTGGAAATTAAGTACCCACCCGGCATTTATGAGAGCATTTAGTTTTCTTCTACATTCTATTGTTCTACTACAGTCGGTCCGTGAGTTCCCAGAGAGATTCACGATGGCGGTCTTAGAGTCAACAATGAAAACTGCCCTACCCGGAGAAGTTAGGTTCTCAAGTTTTATTGCTGCACCATATATGGCAGCTACCTCACCGTCATAGTTGCTAAGGTGGACTCCGACAGCAGAAAATCCCTCAAAATATGAGAAGTAGTATGCATCACCTGTTTCGCCTGATCCAGGTATGGATGATCCATCTGTGTAAATTTGGAGCTATTCTGGTGCAGGGTATTTTTCATTTATAGTTCGGAGGTCTGCACTTCTAAGCTCCTGATCGATGCATGCTTCGGCAAGTGATGATCTGTAAGGAGGAGCTCTGCCTCAGGGAGCTCCTGGAAGCAGTCCTGAAAAGCAGTAAGTGGAGCTGGTTCTCTGGGAGTGACTCCATACTTTCTATAAAGATCCTGGTAACAGACAAGGGGTGTTCGCTGGAATTTTAGTCTATCTGTGGATTTGTGGTACTCATCCCAAGATTTAAAATGTAACCTCCCTAAAAAATGGTCTCTCTCAAGGTACGGTAGTGGCTAGTCCACAAAAATGTTGTTTCACTAATTTGCATTAATTAGGATTATTATATGAATTTTTTTCCCAACTTGAGTGGATCTTCCCTTCTATCTAGAGTAAGTTCCTCTAAATAGCGACTCACTTCAACATGGCCCCTGGATGTAGAGTTGGCGTCAGACAGGTTGACAATATTTTGTCTATAGAACACCATGGTTACTGTTCATCAACTTCAAATCTACTATATAACTGCATAGGTTATAACAGAAGATTTGCAGATATTTCGGCATTTAATTATGCATAATAAATAAATATAAACAAATTATTTACCTCAAAATTTAATGGGGAAAGTAAAAGGTTTGTTGTAGGTTGCAGTTTCACTAACGGGTGTTTTCTCACCACGTGTTTCTTCAAGTTATTGATAGTTTTTTTATACGATAATTTTACCTGAAAAATATCACACTGCGAATTCAATATCAACAGGGCTGAAGTGATTCAACACTTCGCTTTTTTCTTTTTCGGAAAGTTCATTTTATTTAAAAATACACGCATACGGAATTAAGCGTCTACGGCACATAACACTGTCACAGTCCTGAAATCTGACACAAATCGCCCACTCACACATGACGTAAATGATTAAAACCAGTGACAGAGAAAAATCAACCAATGACAGACTGAGTAAAATATCAGTAACTATACATTCAGTGACGGCAACATTTTGCCCAATCAGAACAAAGAAACCCCCCTCCTTCTCTAGTCAACGGCACTTCACGATGATCGGCGCCTTAAGTCGAGCAGTTAGATTATATCCAGCGACAATATAAACCAATGAAGCCGCGGTAAAATATCAAACGACGACGACGTTTAGCCTCCGATCGATCCATTGTAACTGGTACCAATTTTCATATTTTTGTCCCTGGTACCACCAGCGACAAACGAATATCAGTGACAAAGTCACCGGGACAGAAATGTCGAACATCTCTCTTGATAAGCATAAAACGTTACTAGACAACAGTATCGGGCGTAATGGC
Source organism: Prosapia bicincta (assembly GCA_036971475.1). Classification (NCBI taxonomy): domain Eukaryota; kingdom Metazoa; phylum Arthropoda; class Insecta; order Hemiptera; family Cercopidae; genus Prosapia; species Prosapia bicincta. The sequence continues at coordinate 269,298,334 of JBAIZL010000004.1, read as the reverse complement.
CCGACAGTTTTCGGTTCAGGCTAATTGGCCTCCCGACATGGCAGCTAAAGTGTAAACATAAACCAGTTCTTGGTAAGTTCTTAGTTCGATAATGAAACTGAACTAAAAAGTTCTGCAAAGAACTGTTGATATATGAGTTTTTAAAAATATAACACAAATACAAATCAAAAAGACAATAGTCGCAGTCGGACACTCGGAATGTTTGAATGTAAATCGAATAAAAAGAAATAAAGGAAAGGACAAATGGATGGCGTGACGAAGTGAAAAGAGGTTGATTTTGTTACGTCAAATGTGACGTGAAGAGAAAATAACCTAAAAGGTACCAATACTTCTTACCATGGCCATGTTCATACACAATACACGTCGTTCTCCGAGTAGAACTATATAGCTCATCAAAACATAGAGCGCCCATTAAAGTTCTTCTCCCCATACTAGTTCAACGAACTAAGTCGTTCAGAATGCTGTCAACCTCCAATTATAAGATTCGTTCTTTGAAGGGAAATGAAACGTACAAAAGAATCGAATCTCTTGCACTTCCCGAATGTCTTGACTGACAAACGTTGAGAGAGAGAAAGTAGTAAATCCGCCTCATATGGTAATGTTTATTATTAGAGTGTTGATCGCCTAGCTCAGTGGAAAACATTCAGTCCAAGTACTATTTTTACAAAAATAATATTTAGTAATAATATAATTAGTAATATCTATATATTGTATTTATTTCATGTACGATTTTAACGACAAAAATTATAACTCGCTCACGCCCCAAAATTTAACAATTTTGGAAAATGTCAATTTCCCTATATGTGGTGCTAATAGTGCTGGTAAAAATTCACATTGCCGATCCTCTTTACAATGCTTATAAAACGAATCAAAAACATGTCCTGAAGATATAGTGGTAATTATTGTTTGTTATTGTCAAGGAAGGTTAATTTTATATACCTATGAAGTATCCAGTCAGGATAGATTTGGTTATAATTTTATACGTCTAACAAAATGTACACATGTGAGGCTAGAATTAAAATCACGTGACATCACCTGGCAAAAAGTATTACTACACGGAAGTAGACATCTAATTACGTAATGTTGTATAAAATTACAACCACATCTATCCTGACTGGACACTTTACAGGTATATGGTAATTTATAAAATTACAACCAAATCTATCTTAACTGGAGACTTTATAGGTATATTTAAATATACGTATACGTAGTACGGCGCGCTGTTGATACGCAAACGTAGTACTTCTGACTACTCTGCACTGAATTTTTTTACCCAACTTTAATTTGATAAAATGGTATTTTTTTCCCTGAGCGAGACTTTTAATTATTTTTTCCATATCCCTGACGTCTTTCTGCATAAACTTTTTGTTGCTAAAATCGTACTCGTGGGCACAGGAATAAATACAATTTATAGAAATATTTAGTATCTTATTGTAACACAAATTGATTTGGTTGGAAAAATCTTAGTTTCTAATAGAAACTTACATTGAACTACATTCAATTAAAATATAGCAATTTTACAATATAACAACAAAAGACAGGAAATTGGTTATTTCACATACGAAACTTATTACTTTTTTTAATAACAATATATTTATCATCTGCGTTCACTGTAGCAATATACTCTCATAGGTAATTGTATACAATCACATTTTAAATGAGAACATTTCTGAAAATGGGTATTTATTTTCTTTCATACATAATTGAGATGATTGTTTATATCCCTAAAACAGCTATATATTTGTATAGAACATTCATTGATATTTTTTCGTTTTTTGTCCCATCATTATTTTTATCAATTTTAAGTTGGGTAAAAAACTCTGTGTGCGGTAGCAGTTGTGCATAGGCTGTCTGCCTCTCGTAGTGATAACTGACGTCACCTAAAACTTGTCCACTCACATACTGTGTAGCATTACGTTTTGGCATAATTTTAATGAATTTGTACTTCAAACAAAATAAGAAGAAAACCTTAATATCAATACAGCCTTAAGACATTTTTTGGAACGTTTCATACTAATATGTACCAGTTTTATGAATAAACTTGTACCTAACTTAGCACTATAAATTACCACATACATATCTTTTACAATTATTAAAGTCACGCACACATTATTTTTTTTGTGATAGTAAGTCTCAAAATTAATCACAATAATGAAACAAACACTTACAAACACTATTATTCGCACAAAACAAAATATCTCATCGAACAGTACACACATTTCATTCGCACATTTCCCATTAAAAGATGAGACTTGCCGCAAACTTAGAGTAGCATAGCCAACCTTTGGAAGAGTAAAATATGGTTTTTATTTTATTCCCATAATGTACATTATTATCAATTAAACTTGATAGTCTTTTTAAAAAAGCAACAATTATGTGTATTAAATAATGCTTATCTGCAATTAATATTATAATATACAAAAAAAAGTAGCCAGGGAGTGAATAAAGGTTGTACTTATGTCAACAATTACAAAACAGACAGAATTTTATCTTCAAATAATATTGTTTAAGTCGTTTAAAATTGAAAATATAAACACAGAGTACATCTCTTTGACTTTACACCAGTAACAAAGTTTGACTTTGTAACTTTTGAGCATGGAAGAAAATGTAATGATTTATAAAAAAAGTAAATTATTTCAATGTAATACGTCTCATAGAGTTAGTATAAGTTAATTTATTATTAAATACACAATAGCAGCTGGAAAGGAAATTATATGGACTTTTGTGTTGCTAATATTTATATTCTTTTTTTAAATTACTGTAGACTAAAACTCGATATTCTGTAGCTGTATTTTAATATGCCTTATTAATAATATATAACTTTGTGCAGCAATTCTTCAACTTAAATTCATACAGAACTGTGTTTCAAATTAAGTGAAGAAAATTTTTAGATTTTGGCCCTTTAGTATCAAGTTTATTTTGTTTGAATTCTTAAATTTCGTAGTCCATTACGTTCGGTGAATCTTATTAATCACTGTGATTTATTATGGTGTTTAAAATAGTGTTTACATCATTTATAGGGAAACATTATTCGAATAGAAAATTTCTTCGTAAGAAACATTCTTCGATTCTATGTACAATCTTTTGGTAGCAAAATCAAAGACATCTGGTTACAAAAAATCATCTTAATGTTACATAAATTAATTTTTTTTTTTTAATAACCAAACCTATCCTAACCGATGATTTATAACTTCGTTCTAATAAAATTTGTTTGCTAATTTGATAACACAAATATTAAAATATATATATATTTATATGAAGTTATTATTATTATTACTTGTAAATAATGTTTTTACCACTAAGTGCAATAATTTTACCTTATGTGATGAGGCATCTTTCGGTCACTTGACCATTGTCGAATTACTGATTATTTTTCTCGAGAAAATTCGACAATGGTCAAGTGACCGAAAGATACCTCATCACATAAGGTAAAATTATTGCATTTAGTGGTGGAAAAAATAATTTACAAGTAATAATAATAACTTCATAAAGTCAGTGGAACGGAAAAATAATGGACGACGTGATATATATATATATGTATGTATGAGTAGAGCTTTCGGTATTCTTCTTTCACACTTCAGCTGTTGTTGAATCTCGTCAATCCTAGATAATATTCAGGTGAAATATTAGAACTATGATTTTAAGCCACTACAAAATGAACTGATGTATTATGGATATTAACTATTCATCTCGTATAGTTTTGAGATAAATAAAAATAGCTTCATCATTCCGAAAACTGAAATACAAAGTCCTCTCTAAAACATCTGACATAACCTTAAACACCTACAGAGCAAACAAGACAAGGCAGAGATATACGAAGTCACATGTAATGATTGCCCTAGCTTCTACTTAGGTCAAACATTGAGAAACTTTACCAAAGGATCACATAAAAAACACAACCCAAATCAAATTTTGTTATTCATATACAGAAGAAACTGGTCATGATAGAAGACTTTGAAGTATCCAAACACCACAAAAACCAATCAAGCTATTCTAAACGACAAAATATACTAAATCAAGTACTAAATTCGAACACATAAATACACAGCACAATACAGAATAGGCTCACAATAATACAACACACATGAACAACAGTTTTGTCCAAGACTTGCAACATTGGAGAATACACTGATCTATTGTAAAACTTGTCTGCTGTAAAATAGCAGTAATTAGGGTTTTTTTTGCCAAATGATGTCAATAAAACATTGAATTATAATTTTACCAATATTTGTTTTAATTATTATTTTTGTCTCAGTAATATAAGATTATAGAAATTAGATTATAAGAAATATAAGATCTAATGTGTCTCAGGCACATTAGATTTCTTTGGTAAAGGTACCTTTTTGTTTACAGCAGAATTTTCTTTATACTAGACATAACTTTTAAATGCAACATAATTTGGAAGAAAATATTGTTCCACACCATTCTAGTATATATGTATGAGCTTGACAGAACACAGGTTTAAATTATCTAAGGATGTGGAATTTTAATCATTTTAAAATTGTCTATCTCTTGTTACAAATGTATAATAAAATATTTCTTAATTTTCAGATGTGTATTGTAAAACATGTGTCAATAGTAACCTAAAATTGGAACAAGAGCGTTAGAAATGGATCCAAGCTCTAACAGTACTGTAATATATTACAACACGTGTAAGCAGAATATAGACACAGTATGTAACTATACAGCTTCACTGAGTTCGGAGCTGATGCTTAAGAAAGATACAATTATACTACTCAGATGTAAACAGTGCCCTTATATCTGCTCAAAGATACATGAACTTATAATTCATTTGGAAAAACACATTCATAAAAGACCAAATAAAAGTCTACACTGGGTGTTTTCAACTTCCCAATCAATTACTTTTAAAAAATATTTTAAACCCTGTTCTAAGGAAAAACCGTACAAATATTCAAAGTCTAGGTATTTAGCTTCTCACCAAATAAATCTTGAAGAACATATGGGTTCTCATTCTGTTAAGAAATCTTACAAATGTGCCCATTGTAGTTATTCAGCTAACCAGACAGGAAAGCTTAAAATACATATGCGTACCCATTCTGGAAAGAATCTTTACAAATGTTCACATTGTAGTTACTCAGCCCGTACACCATATCACATTAAATACCATATGCATATCAATTCTGGAGAAAAACCTTACAAATGTTCACAGTGTTGTTATTCAAGTGATAAATCATATAACGTTAAGAAACATATGCGTATACATTTTGATGAAAAACCTTACAAGTGTATACATTGTAATTATTCAACTAAACAATCAAACCATCTTAAAGTACATATGCTTAACCATTCTGGTGTAAACCCTTACAAATGTCCAGAGTGTAGTTATTGGGCTAAAGCATTACAGAAGCTTATATCACACATGCGCATTCATTTTGGTGAAAAACCTTATAAATGTTCTCAGTGTAGTTATTCAGATAATCAATTATTGAACCTTAAAGTACATATGCTTAACCATTTTGGTGAAAAACCTTTTAAATGTTCACAATGTAATTACTCAACTTCAATAAAAAGAAATCTCACAAATCATATCCGTACCCATTCTGGTAAAAAGCTTTACAGATGTTCACAGTGTAGTTATACAGCTTCATTAAAAATAAATCTTATAAAACATATTGATATTCATAAAAATATATAGTAAAACTTGCTTAATATACATTTATACTAAAGACTTCAACAGGTACAATAACCATATTTTTAAATTGTTGTAAAACCTACTGTTTCATGTTCAATGAAGAATAAGATTGGACAATGAAAATATTTACAAGTGTTTAGTACATTAGTTGGCTCAGAATAATTTCTTACAAATTTATTTCAGACCTATACTTGTTTATTACATATTTTATAAAATTAAACACAGAAAATGGTGTTTTCACAGTAATTTATTTATGAATCACTTAAACAATAGTTTATGACTATCTGAACTTTAAATTTAGTAAATTTGTTAAAACTTACTGAGACAGAATGTTTTCGATCGCTATGTGCCGATCTTCAGACTAAAATTCGGATAGTCATAAACTATTGTTTAAGTGATTAATAGGATTCACCGAACGTAATGGACTACAAAATTCAAGAATTTATTTATATTAAATTTAATATTTATGTTTGCCAATAAGAAATTTTCATTTATTCCACTTTAATTAATGGTCTAAAAGATTTATTATAAGTTTAAGTTTCCTAGGCAAAAACGTTTCCTGACCAAAAGGGTGTGTTTACGTGTTGAATGTTATTTTATATATTCTGAACATTTGTCTACCTGCAAGTTTTTATGTTATTAAAAAAGAGACAGAACTTCCAAAAAGTTGAAATGTTTTAGTTAGTTTCTTTTCCCTCCTTATTCCTTTTTTGATGACATATTATTAATCACACTTTATATATTACAGATAATGTATTAAACATGATCAATAAAATTTTATGAATATACTAATTATTTCATGTCATTTTATTTATAACTCATAGACAGGTAAACATTAGTTCCTACCTTGAGTTTCCTCCATATGTTATTTCTATATATGACCACTGTGCAGTCATTTTCTGCAATATTACTTGAATTATTGCCCACACTTACTTAAAAATGATACCTAAGAATACAAAGTTGCCTCTAAAGAATCCATCATTACTAAAAAGTACTTACAGAACCCAAAACTAATCCAGATCAAACAAGACAAGGCAGAGGTATACAAGGCCACATGTAATGATTGCCCTAGCTTCTACTTAGGTCAAACAGGGAGAAACTTTACCACAGTACATGCATCACAACAAAAATCAAATTTTGCTATTTATATACAGAACACACTACACACATACACCAACATTCACAAAATTCTAAAAGTTCTTCAGTACTTTAAGAAAAGCAATAAACTATCCACAACAGAAAACTTCGAAATATACAAACACCACAAAAACTAATCACAAGACATTCTAAACGACAAAACACACACTAAATCAAACACTATATTTGAATACATTAGAAAAAACTACACACCACAGAACATCATAGGCTCACAGTAATACAACACCTGAGCAACAGTCTTGTCCAAGACTCGCAGCATTGAATAATCTACTGATCTATTGCAAAACACGTCTAAAGTTATTTCATAGTATTTGGCCTAAAATAAGTGAAAACATGTGATTAAAAAAAAAAAACAGCTGATTTTATGCTGTAGGTTAAGTGGCAGAACAGCTGTTAAACTCGTAGTTTATGTTACTTTATTTATATTAATTGTAACTATATAATAAAAAGGAACTAAACATTTTTTTTTCCTTTGTTAGCCCAAGTAAAAATTTATTTTGAAAACTATTTGTTTATATTACTTGTTTATATTTGCAATTAAGAAACTTTCATTTATGCCTCTTAATTAATTCAAAAAATTCCTATATACATATATATATATATAATAAATAATTAAAAATATTACAAAAACAAGAATACTTTTAATGAATATATTTATTCAAAGCTTTTCGCCGATAAAATAGTACCAGCATCTTCAGGAAAATAATTATCTTATCTTTGTAGTAAATTATAAAGCGCTGCCATTTTTTGGTTGTATGGACGATTTGAACAATTAGGTATTATTTGATTTGTCTGCGTTGGTTTTCTATATATATTATATTCAAATGATTCATTATTTCTAGTAATTGTAATATCAAAATAATTAAGTTTATATTTTGATTAAAAAAATAAACGAATTTTTATCAAGGCAAGGCATGCAATATAGTTATTTCGAAGTATTTGGCATCAAATAAATGAAAACATGTGATTTCATAAAACAGCTGATTTTGTACTATAGGCTACGTGGTAAAACATGTGTTTTAACGTATAGTTTATGTTACATCATAATATTGATTGTAATTATGTAATAAAAAGTAACTAAAATAAAATTTTTCTTTGTACGCCTAAGTAGAAATTTACTTTGAAAAAGATTTGTCTATATCACTTGTTCACATTTGCAGTTAAGAAACTTTCATTTGCGCCTCTTAATTAATGCCCTAAGAGTTTCATTATAAGTTTAAGCTGTAGTGGGAGTTTATATCTGGGCAAAACTTTGCTACCCAGAAGGGTGTCACATGTTATTTGGTATATTCTACGTAAAATAGGAGAATTGATATATTTACTTGAGCAAATGTTTGGTCTATCTACAGGATTTTATATTATTAAAAAAAAAGAGACCTCTATAATTTGGACTAACTGGGACCAGAGCCAATCTGTATTACAAATATATTTAAGGTCTACTAGACCTTATATATATATATATATATATATATATATATATATTCTTGATATTTAATATTGTCCATTGTTTTTCCGTTGCACTGACTTTATGAAGTTAATATATTACTATTATTGAGTAATTTTATCCACCATTAAGTGCAATAATTTTACCTTGAGTGATGAGGCACCTTTCGGTCTTTGACCATTGTCGAATCACTCGAGTGATTCGACAATGGTCAAAGACCGAAAGGTGCCTCATCACTCAAGGTAAAATTATTGCACTTAATGGTGGATAAAATTACTCAATAATAGTAATATATTAACTTCATATATATATATATATATATATATATATATATGAAGTTAATATATTACTATGTAAGTAATTTTATCCACCATTAAGTGCAATAATTTTACCTTGAGTGATGAGGCACCTTTCGGTAAATTGACCATTGTCAATTGACCGAAAGGTGCCTCATCACTCAAGGTAAAATTATTGCACTTAATGGTGGATAAAATTACTTACATAGTAATATATTAACTTCATAAAGTCAGTGCAACGGAAAAACAATGGATAAAGTTAAATATCAAGAATATATATATATATATATATATATATATATATATATTGTAACATTTATAGAATGGGCTATATAATATTATTTAAGAATTGGAAGAATATATTAGAAATAACTCACACAAAATTAAAAAAAAGAAATTCATTAAAAGATTGGTTAGGTTAAAATTGAAACTAAATTCAGGTAAAAGCCTAGATTAGTAAATAAGATATTTGAACTGTAAATACATAAAGAAATTTGTTGTAACACATAAATTAAAACAAGATAATCTAATAATAATTATATTCAAACAAAATTGTAAATATTAGTAACATAGGGCATAAGTAATTACTTGAAGGAGAAAGTGAAATACGATTGTAAACAATGAGATTGGAAGGTTATGTTTCTATGAATTCGGCTCAAAACACACACAATTCGGAAATATCACAAAAGTAAAACACAAAGACACTTCACACACTAATAATATTAATTAAATAAACACTGGAAGGTTTGTTGAGGATAGGAAATTGAAACAGTATGTTAACAAAATTAAAACTGGTGAAAACAAGCGCCTTATTGCATCAGCTGTAAAAACAAATGGAAGTAGGTCAGTTGCAGTCGACTCTAGTGAGAAGAAATCGAACTGAATTATAACAACAGGGGTTTTAGAAGAAGGAAGCCGCCATATTAAAAAAACAAACAATTGTGTAAAATCTAAGGACGCGTAGTTTAGTCAGAGATAGCGTGGGTGACGCTACAAGATCGGACCTGCCAAGACCAGTCAAAATTCTATTTATTAGGAACTTCGTCAAAATTATACCGATTTGTTAAGAAGATTGGCCAAACTAAATTAAGGAGAAGTGAATTTCAAAATATAATACAGTGGAAATATAATGTGAAGTAAACAAAAAAAGAATTTAAGTGTGTAAAATGTCTAACTGGAGAGAACGGGAATTTTACGTAAGCGACCAGCAGAATTTTGATATTTATTAAGTTGAGAAATAGCGCTATAAAAATAACTTTAGTGGACTTTTAAGATAATAGAGAAGTTTAAATTTGTATATTAGAATATCTTGTAGTTAATTAATAGTAAGAAATAAGAAATAATCCAGTTCAAATAGTTTAGCCTTTTTGCATATTCAAAATTTAAGTATTTCCATCCGGAAAATATTTATTAAAGCTAATTTCAAAATTTAATATTGTTTGTTCAAAATTTATTTAATTAACCTAAGAATTAAAAAAATATAGCCCATGCTATAACCCCGAGATACTAAGAGATCGTAAAATTAGCCAAGGGTATTAAAATTGTGTAACTCTAAAATTAAAAGAAAATAAGAGTTAGTATATTTTGTTAAAAGTTGTTAAGTTTATTTTTGTTCTGTTTATTGTGTTAATTGTTTACTTGTTGAATTAATAAATAATTGTAATAAAGAATTTAAATTACAAATGCCTGAGTTGTGTTGTGTGTTATAAAAAATTACTTTATAATATATATATATAAATACACACTCAAGATAACAAACAAAAATTAAATGAAGAATTAGACATACATTACAAAGATAGCAATAGAAAATGGATGCAACAAACACCTTATAAAAAACATACAACAAATTTACAAAAAAACCTAACCTCAACACAACACTACATCCTGAACACAAAAATAATAAAAATCTACCTAAAATATAAATGCACCAATAAAAAAATAGAAAAATTAACAAATATATACAATAAAGAATACTACACTCCAACATACAAACCAAACAACAAAATAATAAAATATCTTAATAACACAAAACAAATACAGAAAAACATAACCTATTCTCAGGAATTTACAAAATTACATGTAACGACTGCAACACATTTTACATAGGAAAAACAACCAGATCATTTAAAATAAGATTTGAAGAACATTACAGATCATTCAAAAATAAAAATACAAAATTATCAAACGTTGCAGCACACCTAATATCACATAAACATGAAATAAATTACGAAAACAACCTAACCATACTTGAAACTAATAATAACCCAATAGAATTAAACTCACTAGAAAAATACCACATTTATAAAAACATACACAACAATTTAATGAACCAACAGACAACATATGCAGATGACATACTATTCAAAAAACATTATACACGCGGCTCAAGAGGAAATGTTTGTGACGTTAACAAATACCAACTTCATGGACCGAACATCCACACCAGAAAAATAGAGAAAAATTAATCAGTGATTCGACAATGGTCAAGTGACCGAAAGGTGCCTCATCACACAAGGTAAAAATATTGCACTTAGTGGTAGAAAAAATTATTTACAAGTAATAATAACTTCATATATATATATATATATATATTTTCCAAATAGCTTTATCTCTTTTTCCCTGACAGACTTATATAAACTATAATCACTCATATGTTCATGGAAACAATATATAAATCTTTAATCTGTGCATCTGATTTCTACTCTACACAATCTGTGATTACAATTATTTTATTTCATTCTCTCATATTTCTTTTTGTGTTTTCTCTTCGATTGACAAAGACCACTGTGTGGTTGAAATATATCATTGTTTAAGTGCTTTTATGTGTTTCTATTTCAAGACTACAGAGTGGACTCTTACCAAGGTAAGTCTGTCAGTCTCCTAGTCCAAAAAATCTATATATATATATATATATATATATATATATTAGTAATGTAGCATATCTAATATAAAATTGCGATATTTAATGTTGTCCATTATTATTCCGTTGCACTGACTTTATTGAGTTCTTACATGTTAATTGTAAACAATTATTCCATTTTCAAAAATAATTCAGTGATTTGACAATGGTTAAGTGACCGAAAAGTGCCTCATCAAAAGGTAAAAATTGATTACACTAAATGATGAAATAATTGTTTACAAATAACATATAATAACTCACTCTCTTTTGTGTTTCCAATGTTGTTAAGGAATACACGAAACTCAAAATGATGAAATTCTCGCATTGCTAATGAAGTAGCCAATAAAGTTGAATTTAAAAGAAAACTATTCCGGTTTAATTGACTTTATTTACATTATTTTTTTAAAAATAAAATTCTTTACAAATTTTATTCATTTTTTTTTTTTTGAACGCAATTCAACAGAGTTATTGTACTTCAAACGCAAAAAGTGTGTTTTTGACCCTAATCTTTTTTTGCTTTACTCCAATTTTCTCCTAAACAATTGGAGATAGAGTTCTGGAAAAGGGTTTATACGATTTGTCAGCTCATTTTACATAAAACATATCTAATTAAATATTTTAAGTGCGTGAGTTAATTTCATTGAGGGAGCTAAGTCTTAGGTGAAATATTTGACCCTGTGTAACTCGACAACGAAGCATTTCCGGACCCGTGTTTATATGAACTTTTTCCATTATTTTGATGAGAGGGATAAGCTTGTGCAGTATGGCAGATTCCTTCTGAAACACCCTGTATATTAGTGATGGATTGATTCCAAAATTTTACCAATACCGATGCCATGAAATTGATTCTCGATTCCAAATACCACAATTACCAACCCAATAAGTTGTTATAGTCCTGGCGTTACAACCGAGTTTACGCACTAATGCGGCATTATGTTAAAGTGGTGCCCAATATGTAAGCGCAAGATTAAAAGTGGCAACCGATATTTTACTGTCCAATGTGTAAACACAAAATTATGTTTATAGCAGCAACGAATATTTCGCCTCCCAATGTGTAAACGCTAAAATAAAAAAGGATATGATGCTCCACTGTGTTACTTTTGTGAAGATCTTGATTCCAAATACCACAATTACCAAACCAATAAGTTGTTATAGTGCTAGTGTTACAACCAAGATTACTTTAAAGCTGGCGTTGCCCACTTTCATGTGACATTATGTTGAAGTGGCGATGGATATTTTACCCCTTCAATATGTAAGCGCAAGATTGTTATAGCGGCGATGAATATTTCGCCTCCCAATGTGTAAACGCTAGAATCAAGGTAACGGAAAAGAAGGACATGATTAGGGATGGCCGAAAACAATGGCATCAGTTGCCTCTACGCAACTTAATGCGCGCGCAACTGATGGGGAGAAAGTCCTAATGTCTAACTTAATGCGAGAGATCGGTTGTTTTCTGCCAAGCTAATGTGTAGCAAACTAATGCCTGCCAACAGATGTTTTATGCTAACCTAATGCGTAGCAGACTAATGCGCGCGCATCGGTTGTTTCCTGCTAACCTGGTGCGTAATGTGTAACAAAGTAATTAGTGTAGAGGTCGAATGATGATGATGGTGGAGTTGTGTGGTATATGGATGTCTTTAATTTTGTGAATAATGTTTATAGATGTGATTGTTAAAGTTTATGTTGTCTGTGATACGTTTGTCTATGTATTTGGTTAGCTTATGTGATGGTGCCTATGTGATTGATTAGTAAACGGATGGGAGTGTTTCTTTTGTGGATTTTAGGTAAAGCGTTTAGTATGGGAGCTTGGGGGTATTTCTTTTGTTCTGGTTTCATGATTTTGGTGCATTTATTTAGAAGATATTTAGTTTGTGTGGGGTCTGATCAGACTTAGGTTATTTTGTTTTCTGTTATGAGGTTATTTACTTTCTTATCAATGTCTTGTTGGTGTATTATTACTACGGAATTACCTTCGTTTAAAAAAAATGTAGATTGTTTGTCGTGTTTTTGTATAATTGATTCAAGGGTTGAATATTTATTATTTATGTTTGGTTTATTGTTTAAGAGTCAATGATAAGCATTCTATGTTTTATGTCTTGTCTAATGTATTCCATGGTCTGTGGGTTCTGTGTTTTGAACTGGTGTTTCAGTATCCAAAAGGATGTTCGACATTTGTTTGTGGTTGTATTTTTTGGGGTGTAGGTTATAATTTAGATCTTTTTTTAATAGCGTTAGTTTGTATTAAATTTAATGTTTGTGGTGTAGATAATGTGCAGGTGAAATTGGTGGTTCGGTATAGATAGTGATATTGTTTTGTGTTGCAAGGTTGTGCAGTTTTAGTTCTTGCTTGTGTCTAATAAATTGTAGCTGTTGGTGTGTATAATCGTTAGTATATTGAATTATTTCTTCGGGTTCGGCTAGTGTAGTATTTTTGTGAGGGTTTGGTATAGTTTGTATAGGGTGTGGTTAAGTTTGTATTTTTTAGCATATAATTGTTTGATAAATATTTTCTGTGCTTGTGTTGTTTTTTGTGCAGCAGATGTTTTGTTATTTATTGTAATTTTGGTGTAATGTTATGTTTAAGCATTGGGTATTGAAAGATAAGTGGAGGGAAGTTTTGTAAACTTTGAGTTTCGTCTGTCGGTAGAGGTTGATTACTGATGACCGTTGGTCGCTATTAATTTTCTTGTTGTCATCATCTTGAATTTACTGATATAAACGTAAAAGGAACGATTGTTTCACAACACGTCACCGAGTAAACCTTTATGTATTCACTTACTGTCTGTTCAGAATGTGTTTGCACCAGCGAGTGGTGAACTGTTCACGTGAACATAACGATTTCGGCAACCCTATTGGCAGAGTGACCATGTGACAAAACTGAAAGGTCCTGCCGCCCGATTAACAGTTAGTCTGGAAACGTCCAGGGTTACATCTGCTCGTCTGTTTATTGTGCCTGACATTTTTTAGTTGTGAGTGACAGTGGAATAATTTAATATCTTTGATTGTTATATTTGTCTTTGTGAGTATGTGGTGTTGTTGCATTTTAAGAATTAAGTTTTAAACAATGTCATCACCCTAAAAAAAAGTGTGTTTCCAATCGTTAAAGAAAAAAAGAAACGGGTAAGCTCAAGTCTCCTGCCAAAAAAAAACCCAAAACCAAAACTATTTTTAATAATATGGATGACTCTTTAAAAACAGGTATAAGGAGAAAAGTACATGAGTTATTTTAAAAAAATGAACTTCCGACTTTAAATAAAGTAATTAAGTACTACACGTAGTTAACACCGACGAACAGTTAGGCTTACCTAACCTAAGACGAAACACTTTGTTTCACATGTTGAAAAAGCTAAACTTCACGTATGAGAAACGTAACCGTAAAAGTATACTGTTGGACAAAGAAGATATTATTCTATGGAGAAGAGATTACTTAAGAAAAATAAAAGCCTATTGCGAGAAAGGCCGTACGATTTATTATTTGTACGAAATGTGGGTCAATGCAGGCCATACGAAATCAAAGGTTTGATCAGATAAATCAGTCTGTTCCAGTAAAAATGCTTTTCTGAAAGGTCTGTCGGCGGGTTTAAAATGTCCAACTGGAAAGGGTAAGAGACTTATTGTCACTCATATTGGTCCACAAAAAGGTTTTTTAAAAGATAAACTTGATTTTCGAATCAAAATCAGATACTGACTACCATTCAGAAATGAATGGTGAAAATTTCAAAGAATGGTTTTCCGCGATAATACAGAAATTGGACAACTGCTTATAGTAATGGACAACGCTCCATATCATTCTGTACAAGTAGAGCGCTTACCTACGACCCGTTAGAATTTACGACTCGGGATTTTTTCAGATGAAACCATGTTGAAGGTCGAATTACTAAAACTCGTGTTCTATCATATGCCAAAATACAAAAAAAAGTTATGAAATTGCTAAAGAAACAAATAGAATAGTTTTGAGAACCCCTCCTTATCACTGTGAATTAAACCCAATAGAAATGGTATGGGCTGATTTTAAAGGTTATGTTGCGTCTAACAATACAACTATTAACAATAAAGAGGAGACTATTAAAAACTTGTAGCATAAATTATTGAATAGTCTTATTACTTTCATTAGTCTACAATTCTCTTTTTCGAACGATCAAGTGTACCAGTGTAAGACGTAGCCCTAATTGCCGATGCATGATTGTGAACCGGACTCATAGCTTACTGTCCTTTGCACGTGTTCGCCTCGTGATGGTGTTTACATCTGGTGCAAACACATTCTGATCCGACTGTAAGTAATATTAAATTATAGTTTAATCAGTGAATTCAAGATGATTAGTACAAAAACCATTTGCTTAAAAATGAGAAGTTAACACATTGACAAGAGTCAAGCAGATTAATCACTAAAAAAAAAAATAATAATAAAATAACTTCGCATAAGTTGTGGGAGTCATCAGGATTGGGTTAATCACATGTGACCAAAACTGGAGTAATGCTATCAAGTTATATCTATTTAGGTAAAAAGATGGGAATAGTGATGTGGAATATAAGAAATGAATGTAAAGATATCGTGTTATTAAAAAAAATTATATTACACCACATCAGAATAATCACATACCTAAAGTAGCATACTTACTATACAACTATTCTTTAAGCTTAGCTTGTGAAGTTATGTTAAAACAAATAAAAGACATACACAAGACTCACAAATTTACAAAAGAGAGTTTGTAGTAGCAACACTCATTGATGATGACTTTGTCAATGAAACGTGTATGAATCAATAAATGATTACTTTGTGAGTCTTGTGTATGACTTTAATTTGTTTTAGCATAATTACTGTTGGGGGTTTTAAACGTGTCTATTTTTTGTAAACTCTTTTAATGAAATTTGTAGCTGGGCAATTATTTGGTTTTATAAAAAAATTGAGCAAAAAAGGTTTTATAAAAACTATCTAGTACTGTATTTTAAAATATTTTTATTTATTTCAAAATACTTTTGTTACATATTTAAAAAAATGTAATCTCCATCCTCTAGAAGTTTCTGAAAAAAAAGAATTAAACAGTATATAGTATTAAAGTTGCTTAATTTATGAAAAAATATTGAAAAAATTTAAATTGTACTCACTTGGACAAAATTCCATCCTTTTGTGCCAACCTCCTTATACAATCATCAGATTCACCCTGCAAGAATACAAACGTAATGTAAACAAATGTACAATATTCCATATAACATGAAAATTCATAACAGACCATTTATTGAATTGGGTAATTTTAATAAATAGTAGGATGTTATTTAGGTAAATAAATTTAATAATAGGGTGTTTTGATTTATCTTAACGTAAAGTAAAAGTAATATGGATATGACATTTTGTCATAACTACTTTATCAGCTTTAGTTTTGATAGGTTTGGTGTCATCTTGTCAACAGCATGGGGTTCTTTATGTCTTACCAATATGTAGTGGAAAATGTTTAACATGTAAACATCTCGAGTTCATTGATTGGTTAGACCATTTATTTCAACATACATGAGAATATGAGAGCTACTCACATACAGCCAAGTAGTTATTACTTCAAGCTTTTCTGTACAACATTAGCGGTCTTCTGAATTAATCAAGTTGTATGAGAAAGGACTACATAGTTTGGCAGGCTCTCAAGGCAGGTTTGACACTTGCACTATCCGTAGAGCAATAAGTTTATAAACAAGTGAAGGCTGCTTCCAAGGGCGTTAATAAAAAATCCAATGTCTTCAGAGTGGAGATGAATGGCTCTCACTAACTTTAGAATTCTCCACTATGAGATGGAGATGGCAGTTGCATTTGGATGTCCTAATTTGACATTAATGGGGACAAACACTGTGAGGTTTTTAATAATAACCTTGCGGCACTCAAGGCCATCTTAAAATAAGTACAAACTCAATGAGTATTCAGCTTTGTGTATCACAGGTAGGTATAGATAAGCTGTATTATTCATACAGATGAGCTCAACTCGTCACAATACAGTATTGCTAGAGGTATATTGACGAGCCCAATTCTGTGTCGGTCAATTTATGTCTGTTCTGTTTCGTATTACTATAAAAACTGGTAGTCTAATCTGACAGTGAAATTGAGTAGAGTGACATTGTAAAGTTGTAATACATATAGACAAAAAGTGTGTTGAAATTTACACACACACAAAATCCAAATATATTAAATGAACAAACCCAATACAAATTACACATACTCTTTGATACTATCGGAAATCTGCCTTTAAAACCTTCACTGCTTAATCTAACAACAACTAGCAGAAAATTTAGACATTTATAAAGATCACCACGGAGCGATCGAAAACGTTCTGTATCAGTAAGTATTTACAAAATTCAAGTTCGGATAGTCATAAACTAATGTAAAAGTAATAAAAAAAATTTATAATTAGAAATCTTTTTGGTACATCCTAAGTATAGAAACTTAGCAGGAGCCTAAAACCTAATGCAAACTCCAAACCATAACATTTTATTTGTTTTTCCTAATAATGCTTACAAATGATAATTTAAAAAATTAAATAATTAAGTGTTCAAAACAATAAATAAAAAATTACATTTGTATAAAATATACTTAGTTCTTTATAAGTGAGAATATATTTGTGCTAAAATACAACTCAGTAGATGTAACAGAGTTAAATTAAACTGAGCAATTATATTATAACTGCCGAGGGTCACATGTGTACCTAATAATACCTTAATGGGTCTAGTCCTGAGCCAATAACAAACATAAAAAGTCATTTGGAGCAAAACTATACAAACAAAACCATACTGCTGTAACATTTTTTTTACATTACTGCCAAACCAGTATATTACCACTAAATAGCTCCAAGAGCATACAGTTCTAATTGTAGCAGCGAGAAACCAGCACTTATCAAGGGGCCAATGCTAAACAGCTGTGCGAGCAAAGCTTGATTTTTTGGGTATAGTTTTGAATTAAATAAAAGTTAGTCATTTAGTAAACTTAAGAGAGAGTTGTTGAGTAGCGGTCGTTTTGGTAGAGATCCCCGAAGACACGTCTTCCTAGTGGCCAAAGGAGAATATCCTGCTGCATGTTATGTTCCCGAGACAAGATAGGAACAAGTGTATATTATGAGACAATATAGTGCATACTATCTCCCAACAAGTAAACGACTAATTTAATATTTCTTTTATATTAATTAGTATAAAATTTATTTGAACGCACTGTCCACGGCCCATGGAGGATTATTTGTGTTAATTAGTTGTAAATGCTATTTCAAAATTAATATTATTGATTTCTCGTTTTATCAAATCCTCCGACGGCAGTGCGATTTCACTGCAAAAGCAAGACTATAAAGCCCCTTCATTGGAATATTAAGACTTATTGAATGATAAATAGCCAATAAATTGATCAACTATCAGTTGGGTGACTTTAATTATGATATTCTTCTGAAATTAGCTTATTTCTTACAAACTTCAATTTGCCATATTGACAATGCACATGTCTGAAATTTACAGCTAAATGCACATACAATCCATAAAATTGAATAACCTACCGATGTTTTAAATTTTTATAACACTTTCTTTTGATAATTTTCTTGTATATTTTCCTCTTAGAATATTTTCATTTTCAAGACTTATTAGTAAGCACTTTTTAATCACTACTCTTTGCTTGAAGTCTGAAGTAGAAAGTTTGTAGAGTATTGGTGTAATATAATATTTCTCGCATGGAAAAACAATTCTCAGTTTTTTTAGAAATAATTACAAAGGTTTTAGTAATATTGACTAAGGGGGACTAATTGATTGATAATAGTCGATGACTGTACTGCATTGAGCAAGAGTCAGAAATTTATATTACATAACTTGGATCCCAAAAAATTTATTCAGATCGGATCTTACGAAAATTTACAAACAAAAACATGTATCAACTTTTGATGGTCTACTAAAAAGCAAATTAACGACATTTAATATTGTAATGACAGGAAATTAAATTTAGGTACACCATTACAACATAAACAGAAAACAACAGAATAACTGCCAATAATTATTATTCTGTTTAAATAGTAATAGAAAAAATAAAGCTTACAAGTGCAAAAGTTGTAACGTTTTCTATTTGTATCAGGATTAACAATTTTCACTAATAATCCTCTTAACTAATAAACATTAATCAAAGATTATTGGTGAAACAAACCTTTGATAGTATATTTTATATCATAAAAACGTGCAACAAAAAGGACAGGGTATATTAAATACTACTTAATATTTTTTTGTTGAATAAACCAGATTGTATACAATTCATCATATGAAAACTGCAATAAAAGCAATAGAGGCGAGAGCTCTTATTAATTTTTTTAATTGGTTTGGTTAAGAGAGACAAAATGGGATCGTTACAGGGTGTGTTTTTAAAGTTGGTACCGTTCTAGAATTCCACCGTTTTACTACTGCGGTTGACAATCCTGCTTAGTGCTGATATTTGTTGGCAAGCCACAGTCGCCATTGTTAAAGATGGTTTACATGTATTTAGAATGCCTCCTCTGTTTGAAAATGTCGCCGACTGTGAAATATGCAGTTTCTTAATGTTAAAGGCATGAAAGCAGCTAACATTCACCATGAGGTCTGTGAAGTTTACAGAGAAATGTCATGAGTAATGGAATAGTAAGAAAATGACACGCACTAGGAATGTGAGAGAACTGGTTGAATATGTTTTAGTGAACTTCCGTCAGCATTTTCGAAGCCTAGCGTGAGCATAACTTTTGTTACTTCAAATGCTCTGTCACAATCTTGAAAATCACACTTTTTGATTGTCAACTTGTCACACTTCTTTCGTCAACATGGATATTCGTACGGTCATCTTTAAAGGCTCTCACCCATTTCCTTATCATCACATCACTCATGATGTTTTCTCTGTACATTTCATATATCTCATGATGAATGTCAGCTGTTTTCCCAACTTTAACATTAAGAAAACGTGTCACACTGGGTATTTCAGAGTCGGTGGCATTTTAACACGTTGACTGCCATGGCAGTCACTGGAGACTGACATTATTTTTGCATAAGGCCGTGATAGTCACCCTTACTAACTTTAGATCATCACACAAGGCAGTCTGACACATTCACGATGTATTTATAAACATATGGGGTGTCCGACAAGGCCTCTGTGTCTGTTCCTACAACTTGACGTTCAGAAAATTTTATTATTTTTTAACAAGACTATAATTATTGGGAAACTAGAAGTTCAGAATTAGAAGGACATAGTGTTTAAATAATCTTCTCTGAAGAACTACATTGCATTTTATAATGGTTTTACATTTGATTTGATCCTAAAAATGCTGAACAATTCAAAAGTCGAAAACTAAAAACTTTAATTTAAAATGTCTTCCTCCAATTCATAAGATCATATAAAATTCCTAAACACAGCTCAATTAAAAACATTCTTGTACTGAAACTATACAAACATAAATATACGAATAATGTTCAGATTATATTTACATTATTATTTTTAAAAAATATTTGCAAACAAAAATACAGTTATGCTTAAATTTTAAAAAGTACGGGAGGAAAATCTAGTTAGCTTATATTTATTGTTTAAAAATATTTATAATGTTGTGAAAATATGTCATAGTTTATATTTATACTCGAATTTATATTGAAAAAAAAAATACAATAAAAATGTTAACATTTTACATTCATTCGAAAAATCTGCCTTGAATGGAGAATGCGTAGTAAGCCTGACAACGTAAACGACGCGGTGCCTCGAAATATAAATATTTATGCCACGCTATGACAATCACTGGTGTCTGACGACATTATAAAATAAACTACGTAAATGAATAAACCTACTAGGATACAAGATATTGTTTTTTTTTCATTATTTAAACAAAAATTACAAAAAAATATTTTTTTTGAAAGTTATGGAAAACTGGTTGGCAGTCAATGTATTTAACAACCTTTAACAGTGACAAATGGATCCAAAATTTGGCTTGCCAACTGATACTGGAAGATAGTGGGTATGCCAGATTGCTGACTGCAGTGCTACAACGATATAATTCCAAAAAGGTATTCACTTTAAAAACATGGTGGTATAAAATCATACTAGATATAATTCGTTCTTTATTTAAAATTTTTTTAAAAGAAAAAAAATAATTTTTGTAAGATTTTAATTGCATAAAAAATCCAATAAACAATTAAAAAACACCTATCACAAAATATTAATTGCATACTTATAGAGCACAACCACTCCGATACACTTTTCAAGGGTCTTAAAAAAAACACTCATTAGTCAGGAATATGATGGAATCATAATCTATAAAACATTTTAACATACATACCTACTATTTATGTATAAAATATGGACCTACTGTATTTATTATTAAAGTACATGAAACTCAATTAATATAATTCTTTCAGTTAAAATGTCAATACTATAATGAATGTTTGGTATTATAATACCGTATTTGCTCTTTATCAAATAAAATATTGTATCAACACCACCATAATGTATAATGTTACAGCAAAACAGATGCTTACCATTCTTCTAATAGCACCACAAATAGCATACATTTTTGATGTCTCAAGTATCTGGCCTGTTGCAGGATCAATATCTGCAATATTTATTTGAATGGACGCATGGTCCTTAGCATGGATGATTCTGTTGCTAGCCGAGCTAAAACAACAAAAATCAAGATGATTGTTTTGAAAAATAATTTTGAATTTTGTTTCAAATTACATAATCTATAACTTTTGAAAGGCACACTTCTAAAAATTTTAATTTATATATTTTTCGTATCTTCCTAGTCAGAAGGTGAAGCAGGTTAAACTATTTTCAAAATTTTACTAATTAAATAAATGAAAACTAGTGATTATATAATTACTTGGAGCAACTATGCTATAATTGGTGTTTATATAATCGGAGTCTTTTATAAACATGAGATCATTTTCCCTTTGAACTAATTTTTTTCAACAAAAATGAAAAAGAATATAACCTAACAAAAGAAACTAACACATATTAAATTAACTGAATGAACTAAAAAATCACTCATATCCAATTCACATTTACATAGCTACTGCATAATAGAACTCTTTTGCCTCTGAATATACATGATAAAATTAACATATTTCTGCCAAGTTACAGCATAACATTTATTTTTTTTTCAAACAAATATTAATACTTGTATAAAAGTAATAATTTCAGTAAAAATTTACTTTAGCCAACCATTTAGATATCTGTATGAAAACATTCCTAAACATGTTCTAAGGCTATATTTATCATATTTTTTCTTCTTGAAAAGTTACATTTCTCACGTTAGTTGAGGACTGTTTTTTTGAGTACACAGTAGCAAATACTATGTCTGTCTACTTACGTGGAGTAATATATTATATCTCTATTCTTACATTACATGTGTAGATTTGTTTGATAGTAATGTATCAAATTAAGACCAAATCTATCCTGACTGGATATTTATAGTTATAGGTAAAAGAATTACTCTGCGGAAACAGATTGTGTGAAAAGCAGATGTAGTACGGCGTGCCATTGCTACTATGAAACCAAAAAAGCAGTCCCAACTAAAATGTGATAAAAAATAACTTTCCACGAAAAAAAATTATTTATCAAATAGATTTAGGAGATGTTTTCATGCTTATATCTAAATGGTAGGCTAAAGTAAATTTTAACAATAATTTCCTCTGAAGATAATTGCTTTGCAATCAAAATGTAAATCAGGACATTAATAAAAAGTTTTATTTATGGTAATGGTTTACTTCAGCCACATAAGCGATTTTGAAAAATTCAAATCCGATCCAAAAACTCGTAACGAATACAAAAAAAAAAAAAAATAAAGACTCGCTTTTAAGAGTGAACATAAACCAACTCGGTGCACTATGAACTTTGTAGACTCCAAAATACTTCTATTATAAGCACCTAGGATAAGTCAGGTCAGGTTAGTGATGTAAAATGCCTGGGCGCTTATAAGTCGGGGCAAATGCCCAATATAAATGCCCGGGCAAATGCCCAAAACCCATAAATGCCCAGGCATTTTGGGCATTTATCTCTTTTAAAAACATATTCGTAATGCAACGATTATAAATAATGTTTTAGCCATTGTATGCACATAGATGCATTCTATATATTTATCCATACACAAATAGATATGTATACAGGTAAATATATATGTATACATATGTAATATACAAAATTGTTGAATTTATATTGAGAGAATTTATATTAAGTAGAAGGTAGGCCTAGGCCTAATATTTTTTATTGCCTCTAAACTGTATTTTTGACGCACATGAAAGTTGATTGTGAAATCGGGGGAAAAATCCATTCAACACATCTTTATAATTCTTCAATGAGTTTGATATTTTACTGAAAGATAAGTAATACTGAAACTGGATACATAATGTACGCTATTATATTAACTGTGTAACAAATGAGGTTACATATATTTAAATATGGAATTAAATAATAAATGGCTGTATTGTGTTCTTGGGTGTCTTAATCACTTTTTTCTGTATCCTCTTCATCACTTTTTTCTGATGAACTTTCAATTAGCTCTGGCTCAGATTCATCTGACAGTTCTGATTCTGAATCTTCCTCTAGGCCTATAATACGTCCTTGACTGGGTGTTGGGGTTTCTTCTCCTTGTTCTGGATTACTCTGATGAGTCTCATTAGTTGTTTTGTCGGGCTTACGCTTAGATGGTCTATTCATCAGCTTCCAATTGTAGGCTATATAAGTCAACTTAGTAGCCCTCTCAGATGTAAGTCTGTTCCTTTTTTTACTATGAATCCAGCCAAAAGTGCTGAAGGTCCGCTCTGTGGCAGCAGATGTAACAGGTGCCCCAAGAATTATTACTGCAACTTCTGCCAGTGCATAAGTACCCCTCAAACCTCGCCACCACAATAAAGGAGTTACAAGGTAAACATTGTCTTCTTTAACCCCAACTCCTTCCCACACAAATTGTCTGGACCAAAT
Organism: Prosapia bicincta; assembly: GCA_036971475.1. NCBI lineage: Eukaryota > Metazoa > Arthropoda > Insecta > Hemiptera > Cercopidae > Prosapia > Prosapia bicincta. Next base: position 269,273,956 of record JBAIZL010000004.1, on the reverse strand, counting down.
TCCCTGTTTGTCCCTGTGGTCGGCCAAGTTTTCTCTAACTTGTATAGCATTCAATCCTGTGTTTCTTGCTGTGTCGCAAATAAAGCTTATTGCTTCCAGCGTGTCAACAGGCTCGAGATCACTACCTTGCACAGCTGGGTCAAGCAGGTTCGCCGCAAGGTGTAAAGATGATACACCAAATATTTACAAGTTACTCCTTTCCCTTTCAAATTAAAAAAGTTCCAAATAGGTCCCTTTTTTTTAACCATTTTGTAATGATTTAATCTAACCCTTAAAAATATAAATAGTACAAATAAGTGAGGTTATCTCAGACTCAATCACTCACAGACATTTCTACTTCACAACTAACTGGGCTCAGGGCTGAGCTGCTGGTGCTAGAATGCCTCACCAATCTCAAGGCCACACCCAACCTACCCCCACTCAAAGGTCACAGCACAATGGCTGCCCAGGGCCCAGACCCTCCCCCACCACTCAAAAAACACTATTCACACCAAAATCAAACTCCTACTGCAGTCCTAACTCAATACTTCAATGTTTTATTCAAACTAGATATACATAATTCCCATTAAGTGTTATTGAGAACAACAGCACAGGATGATTAAATTATTATTAGCAATATTTAAGTTAGGTATTATTTTTTTTATTTTTTTGAACAATAATAATTTTTTATTACATATAATAATATACACATCAACAAATAAACAAATTTAGGCATTATTTGTTTATCCATGAAATTTACCTTTAATTAATAGTTTATACTATGATTTAGAAGCACAAGTAACAATCAAAAATAGTAAAAAGTAAAAAAAACACACTTTTTCATAAATGCCCAGATATTGGGCGCTTGAAACTGCTTTGGGCAAATGCCCATTTATAAATGTCCTGCCCACTGGGCATTTGCCCGGCCCACATCTATAGGTCAGGTTAGTTTATTTTATGTTTGCCATAAAAAATAACTTCAGACTTGTGTTCAGCATGATCAAATTGACCAGGAACAAAATATGCCAATCAGAGCAGTAGTCACTGATCCAAATAATTACCACAAAAAGTAAATACTTTTCAAGACATTTTGCTAGTTTCAAGGTAAAACATTGATTTTGTAAGGTGATTATAGAGGGGGTTAGGGGTGAACTATTTTCCCCCCCAAAATTGTAATTATTTGGGATGTTAACGAAAGTGTTTTTACTTTTTTTTATTTGTTAAGAGTTTCTGCAGTGGCTGGTAAAATTTGTGAGATGAAATTGCTTCGTGGCTAAAGTAAATAATTACATTATTTATTTATAATTAAAAATTACATTAGTGTAAAATTACTCCTAGTTATTATTATTTAATTTGTTTAAATTTATCCAAATTTAAACCACTACTTTTTGTTTCAGACAAAATAAATTTATTCTTGCATGAGATGTATCTTAAAGAAACATGAAAATAAAAAAGGCCGGTAATTGTGAGATTTATCGGCCACCTATGATATCTTTGAAAAATTGTTCAAAACCACCAAATAGGATATGCACAAGATTTTTTTTAATTGTTCTTGGAAGGTTATTTTTTATCAATTTGAAGTTTGGTAAAGTTTTTGCATAAGTATATTTAAATGGTAAAAATATAGTCTTAATGACGTTGGTTTAAAAATTTTTTGTTTCCTCTTAAATTACTTGTTTTAATATGTAGAACACGAATATCAACTTTTCTTTCCTCAGAAAATACACCGCAATGTTTTGGAAAATTGTTCAAAACCACCAAATAGGACGATATCCATAAGAATTTTTTTTATTGGCCTAGGAAAGTTATTTTTTTTTAAAATTTAAAGTAGGGTGAAAAATTCAGTGCAGAGGTATAGGTTGTGAATAGGTGCGAAGTGATACAAATGTTTCGTGATGTCACAGTGCTGCGCATAATGTTGTAAGACATCATGCAACCTTACTTATGTAGATATTTGAAAAACGTATTGGCTTAATTTTTATACACATATTCAAATATACTTATAAAGTGTCCAGTTAGAATAGATTCGGTTTTAAATTTATACATCACTATATACCTATATTAAAATATACCTAAAAAGTGTCTAGTCAGGTTAGATTTGGTTTTAATTTTATACATTACCTAAATGGCTACATTTATACAATTAGTACCAAATCTATCCTGACTGGATACTTTATAGGTATTTCAATATAGATACATAAAATTAACCTTCCCTTGCAATAACAGTTATCAATATAGCTTAGACATGTTTTTGTTACATAAAGTTTAGATTGCTAAAACATAAACTACAGTTGTGACGTCACGAAACATTTGTATCACTCCGCACCCATTCACAACTTCCACCTCAGCACTGAATTTTTTACTCTACTTTAAATTGAAAAAAAGTAACTTTTCTAGGCCAATAAAATTTTTTTATGCGGATATCGTCCTATTTGATGGTAAATACACAAAGTTAACTATTCTGCACTTTTTTAATGTTAGTCTGTAATAGCATGTATAGCGTGAACCGGCCTCGCAGTAGCTTTAGCGCACTGCACTACGTCAAAGTAAATTTATTTTAATGGTAAAAATATAGTCTTAATGGCATTGGTGTTGAAATTTTTTTTATTATATTACTGTGTAGAACATTAATATCAACTTTTTTTACACGGAAAGTTCATTTTTTCACATTTTAAATGTTAAGCTGTAAAACGCATGTAGGTCTATAGCGTGAACCGGGTGCGCAGTAGCTACTAATGTAGGTATATATTAATGTTGTATAAAACTATAACCAAATCTATCCTGACTGAATACTTCGTGGGTATATTTCAATATAGGTGGATAGGAAAGTTGAATAACATTATAACCAAATCTATCCTGACTGGATACTTCGTAGGTATATTTTAATGAAGGTATATTCGTCATGTTGTGTAAAATTATAACCAAAAGTTAAATTTATAGGTTTTAAATTTAGTACTATAATAAACTGACTTTGGCGTGGTGCAGTGCTCTGTAGCTACTGCGCGGCCGGTTCATGCTATAAATGCTATTACAGACTAACATTAAGAAGGTGCAGATAAATTAACTTTTTGTATTTTCAGCGGAAAAACGTGTATATTAGTGTTCTACACATTGAAATGAGTAATTAGAATTTTTTTTTTTCAACAATATCAAAAAGACTTGTTCATGCTATACATGCCATTACAACCTAACATTTAAAATGTGAAAAAAGTACATTCCATATTTTCCGCGGAAAGCAAAGTTGATTTTCGTGTTCTAGACATTAGAACGATTAATTAAAGATGAAAAAAAAAAAAGTTTTCAACACCAACTTCATTAAGACTATATTTTTACCACTTTAATTCTAAATGGTAAAAATGCTGAAGCCCGGCGCCATACAATATTTTGGGCAATTGTTCAAAACCACCAAATTGGACGATATCCACAAGAATTTTTTTTTGATTGAAGTGGAAAAGTTACTTATTTTCAATTTAAAGTAGGGTAAAAAATTCAGCGCTGATGTAGAAGTTGTGAATAGGCGCAGAGTGATACAAATGCTTCGTGATGTCACAACTGTATTTCGTGTTTTAGCAATCTAAACTTTATGTAAAAAAACATGTCTTTAAGCTATATTGATAACTATTACTTTTGTTACTGCCAAAGAAGGTGAATTTTATATATTTATATTGAAATATACCTATGAAGAATCCAGTCAGGATGGATTTGGATAAAATTGTATAAATGTAACCATTTAGGTAATGTATAAAATTAAAACCAAATCTAACCTGACTTGACACTTTTTAGGTATATTTTAATATAGGTAAACAGTATTGTATAAATTTAGCAAAACGTTGTTTCTCAAATATCTACACACGTAAGGTTGCGTGCCGTACCGCGGCCAATGCGTAAAACCTTATGCGCAGCACTGCGATGTAACGAAACATTTGTATCACTCTGCGCCCATTCACAACTTCTACATCCGCGCTGAATTTTGGGAAATGGTTTAACACCACCAAATAGGACGATATCGACAAGAATTTTTTTTAAATTGACCTCGGGAAGTTACTTTATTTTCAATTTAAAGTAGCGTAAAAAATTCAGCGCGGATGTAGAAGTTGTGAATAGGCGCGGAGTGATACAAATGCTTCGTGATGTTACAACTGTATTTCAATGTATAAAATTAAAACCAAATCTAACCTGACTTGACACTTTTTTGGTATATTTTAATATAGGTATACAGTATTGTATAAATTTAAAACCAAATCTATCCTAACTGGAGAAGTTGTTTCTCAAATATCTACACATGTAAGGTTGCGTGACGTACCGCGGGCAATGCGTACAACCTTATGCGCAGCACTGTGACGTAAGTATCACTCCGCACCTATTCACAACTTCTACATCCCCGCTGAATTTATTACCCTACTTTAAATTGAAAAAAGTAACTTTCCTACTTCAATTTTTAAAAAATTCTTGTGGAAATCGTCCAAATTGGTGGTTTTGAACAATTTCCCAAAATATCGTATGGTGCCGAGCTACTGCATTTCAACCATAATTTCAATGAAAATAGCCTTTTTACATGTTTCTGAATGTTTCATGAAAATATAGGCCCGGTTTAGCATAACTAAACAATTACCAAAAAACTTACTGGGATATCAAAAAAAAAAATTCTTGTGGACATCGTCCTATTTAGTGGTTTTGAACAATTTTAAAAAATAACATCAGTGGCCGCTAAGTCTCACCGAAATACCAAAGATGGTGGGCTATTTTAAAATTGTTACAGATGTTTTACATTCCCAGGTATGTTTACTGCAGTAAGATCTACATAATGGGTTAAGTTTACAAAAAATTTCAAAACGTTAATTTGCATGAAATACATCTTAAATTAACCTAGATATATGAATTTTACCATTGAAATTTAGACTTTAATCATACTACAGATAAAAGCATTGAATCTTCGATTAAAATACTCTAAGCTATTAAATTATTCTAATATTAATTAGGTTTTAAAATTATCTGTTAAAATTTACATTATAATATTCAAGTTAGAGCCACATACCATTTCCTTGGACAGTAGAGATCTACAAATTCGCCAGCGTCATTCTCCATATTGAACTATAACAGAAAAAAATTAACTTAATCATGTATTACTGGCTTAATTACAAAATAGTCATAAGAAATTAAATTAACCCTTACATAAATTCAAGAAAATTCTATTAACAACAACGTGTTTGTGGCTTAACTCTGAGACACAGGAAGCAGAAAGGTAGATCGCATTCAGGAACTTGGACAGAAAAATATTGTAATCAGCAAAAGACACTAAAGTGATTAGAATTACTTTATATATATTAATAAAAATACTATTTAACTTCTAAATTATAAATTCAAAAGAACAATTGAATTTTAAATAAACGACACATACACGTAGTATGTGTGTGTGTGTGTGTGTGTGTGTGTATACATAATATATATATATATATATATATATATATATATATATATATATATATATATATATATGAAGTTAATATATTACTATTGTTATAGTAGTAGATTCGCCATTGGCGAATCACTCACATTGAGTGCTTCGACAATCGTCAAGTGACCGAAAAGCGCCTCATCACACAAGGTAAAATCATTGCACTTAATGGTGGATAAAATTACTTACAATAGTAATATATTAACTTCATAAAGTCAGTGCAACGGAAAAACAATGGATAAATATATATATATTTAAACACACAAAATACATGTTATAACATAAGTAATATTGTAACATGTTACTTCTTCGAGTTTCGCAAAGAATGCACTCATAAAGAAGGTAAATATTAATCAATGACACATTAAAATTTATTTCCTTCACTTCCGTTAGCCCTTAAGCGGGAAACAAGGTTAACTCCAGTTAAAATCATTTGTAATATTAAAAATTAATCCTTTCCAACTTTTCTTTTTTTAATTTAGTTCTATATTTTTAATATGGAGTCATTTTATCAGCCAGTATCACGTGGTAATCAGAGTAAGTAGAGTTAAATTATAAGGGATTTCATTCTTATTACATGTTATAAAATTACATTGATTAAAATGCATGTGCAATATTAAAACATTGAAGCAAATAAATCTAGTATTTTTGAAAACGTTTTTTGGAAGAGGGATAGATAGTAAAAGATATCTTTTATATAAGGATATAAATGTACTCTTTATGTATTCCTTTTATCTAAGTTTTATATTTTTGTTTAAATTGATAGTTATTAAACTTTACAATATGAACACAATGGGATTAGATCCTAGTCGGATTTTAGTCTTTTTTGCCATATAAAACATGTTGGGAAATTGTAAATAAAATTTTAAACCTTATTTGAATACTTCCTAACATTTTGTTTTTCTATTAATGATCTATATAGTTTAAGTTTTTGCAATTAAATGTAAATTCATCTTTTTAAAACTTCATTTAAATTATATCATACTTTTTAAACTCATGTATTGTTCATCTTGATGGTTTCTAACATCACTGTATATTTAATTGCAATAAAATTTAGCAAAACCATTAGTAACCAATATTTTTAGCATTCAAATGAAAACAAATATCCCGCCTTCAATATGTTGTTTTGTAATTTGGCCTTCAATAATCAAAGTCAATGGCCATTGTCTGGGTTGGAATTTACTATTTTTTTAATAAATACTTTTATTCACTATTCCCATTTAATCCCAGTATTGATTTCTGTTACTACTTAGCCTACTGTTTACTTCAGAACATTTAATGGAAAATTTTTCCAGACTCTGCTTTTCAATTTTCAATAGCTTCATAAATCATAGATTTCATTTTCTGTTCTTAATTATTTTAAGTTCTAATCCCATTGCAAGATTTTATGAATTCTGATAATTTCCCATTCTTTCTCATTTGGGAATTTAGTAATAATTAACTGTATTCCATATTCTTTAATGTCATTTAATTTATGATCAATCTTTGTTAGAGATTTTTTAACAATTTTTCTACAAATTTATCTTTTATGCTTATTTAAAGTCTCAATATTCAACAACCATTACCTGTTGTAAATTGACTTATTACTGTCAAATTTTCAAAAGTGTTTCTGTTTACATAGGAGAAATATCCAACCCTGTTCTTTGTTTTCTATTTAGCTAATATCCATTTCTGGTTATTTTTTTATATTTGTTGATTTCATCTTCAAGTGAGCTACCAGTTTTCACTAAACAATTATAAATATTTATAATTGTTTAGGTAATTTTTTATTTTGTAGAATGTATTTCTCGTATTTTAGTCTTTGTTATTAGAAAAACTGCACAATTTTTTTTATGGATGTCTCTAGTGCTGTGTTTCTATTATCTACATCACCAAGTTTTCTTCCCAAGTGTGCTTTGAAATTAACAATGACAATTGCTTAAGCGTATTTTTTGTTACCCTTGTAATATTGCCTTGGAGATGCTTTAACCCCTACATCATAATGTGGTATAATGTGATAAAGGTGCATAGATTTTAATGATAAGCAATTCAGTTCTTTAATTTATCTTTAGCATTATATAACCTGCCTGGTCAGACATAGTTTGAATGATCTTTACATATAGTTTTTGAATTTTGTAGTCCATAACGTTCAATGAAACTTAATCACTTTTACATTAGTTTATGACTATCTGAACTTTAATTTTATAACTTTGTAATATCTTACTAAGACAGAATGTTTTTGATCGCTCCGTGGTAATCTTTATCAGTGTCTAAATTTCCTGCTTCGAGTTGTTGTTAGATTAGGCAGTGACGGTTTTAAAGGCAGCTTTTCAATAGTATCAAAGAGTATGTGTGATTTGTATTGAGTTTGTTCATTCAATATGTTTACAAGCACCAAGCATATACAAATTAAACTGCTACAACTGTTGTGCAAACAGGTCACAGCTTCCAAAAAAGAGTCGAGGAACACACAAAATCACCCAAAGAGAAGACCAACTCACCATTCTCTAATCACCTAAAAGAAACAGGACACAAATACACAGATATTTACCATAACCTAGAAATGTTACACAACAACGAAAAAGGACCACATCTCAACACAGAATAACTCATTACAAATCACACATACTCTTTGATACTATAAAAAACCTGCCTTTAAAACCAACACCGCTTAACCTAACAACAACTCCAAGCAGAAAATTTAGACAATGATGAAGATCGCCATAGAGTGATCAAAAACGTTCTGTCTCAGTAAGTTTTTACAACGTGAAAGTCATTAATATAGCTTTTGTTCTCTCCTAATGATATATTGTTTCCATAATTTTGTTTTTGTCATCTATGGAGATGATCTAAAAAATAAAGCAATTTCATGTATACCAGTAAAACCAATTTTCTGATTCAAGGTCAATACAGTTTCTCTTGTTTCCTCGGACAGCCCTAATACCCACACATTTTTATCTTTGTAAGGTTTTTTTCCAAGATCATAAAACTTTTCAGCTTTTGTCATGGTTTTTGGCTGTGCCGTTTTATGTTGCTATATACATTTTAAAGTAAATTAGTTTAACTTTTTCATCAGTTAATTATTTGCCTCCTCTGCTACAGAATAACATGACATAGGCAATACAAGTTATCATTAGGATTTTACGTGTTCAAAAATTGTGAATAGCATGAGACTTAATAATCTGTTAATTTACACATTTAATTAATTTGATAATGAAATGAATTCCCTTTAAAATTATAATTTACAATATGAAAACAGAATAGTTCGTGAGATTATCTTAATTTATAAATTAAGAATCCCTTATAATTTTATAGTCAAGTTTTATTTATTTTGCTTGCCAAATATTTGTAGAATTTAAAAAATTCAATTTAGAATGGATATTTACATTATTTAGGTTTCAATAATGTGCTAAGCTAATTACGCTCTTAAAATACTTAAGAATTCTGCCAGATGCTGGCATTTATCTGGGGTTTAAACAAATGTATTTAGAAAATAAATAAATGTATTTTTCATTTTCATTGTTTGAAATTTAACAAACTAAGTTTTCTTGAATTCTGTAGTCCATTACGTTCGGTGAATCTTATTAATCACTTAAACAATAGATTATGACTATCTGAACTTTAAATTTTGTAAATTTGTTAAAAGTTACGGAGACAGAACGCTTTCAATCGCTATGTGTTGATCTTCATCAGTGTCTCCTGCTTGGGGATGTTGGGTCAAGCGGTGATTGTTTCAAAGGTAGGTTTTCGACAATATCAAATATGATTTTCGACAATATATGATTGTATTGTTTGTTCATTTAATATGTTTTGTATACATACTCTTTGATACTATCGAAAACCTACCTTTAAAACCGTCACTGCTTGACCCGACATCTCCAAGCATGAGACACTGATGAAGATCGCCATATAGCGATCAAAAATGTTCTGTTTCAGTAAGTTTTAACAAATTTAAAAAATTTAAAGTTCGGATAGTCATAAACTATTGTTTAAGTGATAAATTTAGTTTTATCATTAAAAAAACACAAATGTTTCACCTATAAAGACTATGAGTCTTTAGGTAGATGTAGTTATTTACTCAGAATCCAATCTTTGAATTAGATACAGTTAAACTTGAAATATTACAACTTATACAAATCTATCTAAAATTTAACACTTGTGAATATTGATCTTATTTCTACATATACATATATATCAGGATGATCTTCGATATCGTTTCATAGACCTACCTTCTACGTGGGTTTTGTTTTCTGATTGACAAATTTGTATGCTAAAATTATTTAACCTACCTCTGACCTTAAATATGACCTGACAAAGTTCACTAATTTCTGTTGCAGCTGGATTTACACTTTTTACTCTGAATAACAGATAATTTTCAAGTTATAAAAATTGTTTATGAATATTACATCTTTATGTGGCCTTATAATTTTGATATTCCTTTATACTTCACTGTTTTGATATTACCCTATACTGTATTATTAATGTACAAATGAATTGCTTCTTTCAATATTTTTCCTTCAACTAATACACGTGGCCACACACATACACACAGTAGAACTTTAATATAACAGACCCTACTAAACCTTATATTGCATATAACAAACTGTATTTTGAATAGATCATCGCATTCATTAGCCACTTAAACAGATGACTGATAGCCTGCACTGGTGTGATGCCTACGTGGTTGCTGGCATGGTTGTTTAAAACATTCTTCCTAAAGATGACACAGAAGAACTGTAAATAGAGTAGATTCATCAGTCATATTTATAATACTGATTTTTAAAGTGTTGACAAATTTTTTTGAACAATATATACACCTTGCCTTAACCAAAACGTCACTGACTTGAAACAAATGACTGCTGCTCTGTAAAATAATCTAAAAATTTTGGTAATATAAATCTGAAAAATTCTTCACTAAAATTTAGAAAATAAATTTTTTGAACCCTGACATTGAATTTTATATTACAGTAGCTGCAACGAATAAGTTAACTGATGATTCAGTCTCTGTAATAGAAATTTACATATTTGTTGATTGCATCTTAACAAGAACTACTAGTTTTCACTAAAAACACTTGTAAATATGTTACAACTTGCCTGTAGTAGCACTTACTTATATTTGTTGAGGACGACCATTTCGGGAGATGTGTCCCATTGTCAACTCAGACTGTAACTGATCTCAAGGTTTTTGTAGGTTGGGAGGGGGTGGTATATTTGGTTGGGGATGTGGGTGTATTTTGGTAAACTAATGTACACTTTTCCATCTTAACTCCTAATACTCATTAAAATACCCCCCCCCCTAAAACCTATAAAAACCTTGAGGTCAGTTACGGCCTTAGTTGACAATGGAACACAACTACTGAAATGGCTGTCCTCAACAAATATAACTAAGTGCTACTATATGCAAGTTGTAACAAATTTACAAGTGTTTTTAGTGAAAAATTTATATGTTTTTAATCAGTTTATGTCTTTTTATTAACCTTTCACAGACATTTCTCTGCTCTCTCTCTCTTTCTATATATATATATATATATATATATATATATATATATATATATATATATATATATATATACATTTTTATATACGTATGTATGTATGTATATATAAAACGAATAACTATCATATCAGTTAGCATCCATTCATTTTGTAATCCATAAAATGCAGTTCTGAGATTTTGCTAGAACCTTATCTAGCGTTGCGGATGTAAACCCAACAACAGTTGAACTATGCAGCTCTGTTCTTTATAACAAAAAAATCTAAGCAGCTCTGTTCCTTATATTGAGGTAAGCAGTGGTAAGATTTTATAGGCAGATCGTATACCACAACTCTTAAGTAGTCTTCTAATTTTATCAGTGATCCCTCTAATAAAAGGTAAAACAATAGTTCCCTTCTCTTTTGAAGTTGCTTGTTGTAATCATCTTGAATTCACTGATTAAACTATAATTAAATAATACTTTAAGTGAATTTGTAAGGGCTTTCTTACTGACGTGTCTTGCAACAATCGTTCCTTTTACACATATGGACATACATAATAATTTCAACTTTCCCCACATATTAAAACAAAGTAAAAAACTAACAACTTTAGAAAAATATGAAATATACAAACACTAAGCAACAAATAAAGAAAACATATTAAATGACCACCCACATTTGAAGCCAACACTCTGTTTCATTACATAGCAAACAACCAACATACCCACCCCTCTACACTCATAAATCTCATACTGGCAACTTTTGTACCTTGCAGGATACCGCTATTAGAGGTTTTGCTTCGTAAAAGGAACAATTGTTTTGAAATGCGTCAGCAAGTAAGCCTTTAGGTATTCACTTAGTTAAGTTTTTTTTTTATATCCTTTTTTGTTTGTTTCTCATATATGTCAACCAAAAAGCTACTGAATTTGTTAAATGCCTATGATTTAAATTGATTTATGTAAACCAACTTGGATATGATAAAGTAGCTTAATTAATCGATTCAATCTGATTAATTTGTATAATAGATTGAAAACTCAAGCAAAAAATTATCTATTTGTTTCTATATTAAACTTTTAAAATTTAGGATGTAATAAAATAATAGAAAAACTGATAATAATCTCATTGGGTTATGAACTGATGAAACAAACTTATACTTGACTTTTATTCTAGTTGAATAGGGTGGCATTATGAATTTAAACTTCTAGAAATGTGAATATAGCAAAAAATTTTAAATTTGTAACAAATTACGATTTTTAGAGCACTAGTGGTCATGTAAGAAAAGTTACCAATGTTTCTATCTTGAAGAATTATTAAGCATTTTTTATCTTGGCTTCATGAAAGTATGTGTTTGTTTATGAATAACAAATTTTGCAGTTTTTGTGTTGTAAATCTTGAGGTTTTCCTATAATTATACTTTAGGTATTAACTTGGCAAAAAACCACTACCTACCCACATTTTTCAGCAGACACGTTTCCCACTAGGTCTGCTCACTAGGTTGAGACTCACAGCATTGAATAATGCACTGACCTAGTGTGAAATGTGTCTGCTGAAAATATCAGGTAGTAATGTTTTTCTTGCCAAATTAATACCAAAAGTGTAATAACAAAGTGCTGATATGTAAGTTAATACAATACATTTATTATAAAAATGAATGAATTTATAGTGCGAGTAGTATACAAATTTTGGACCTATGTATTGTAAATACAAAATGAGAATTTATTTATAATTTTTAGATGCAGTAAATAGGGGAAGTAAAATTAATCCCTATTTTTCATTTAACGGCACTACAAATGTGAACCCAAGGACTCAACAGGTTCCTGCTTCTAGAAACTTGCGAAGGTAAAATAACACTGTTAAAACAGTAATTATATTATACTAGTTTATTTTTAGTAATTTTAGGAGTAAATTACTCTCATTGAGTAAAATTGCTAAAGATATGGCTATGAAATTGAAAAAGAGCAACATTTTCCATTATATCATAAACTCGAATTCTCTAAAACCGCTTATGATACAGTTTGGCGAACAATGCTCATCCACAAACTGATAGAATATGGGATATCTGGCAACCTCTTGAACTGGATTAAGTCCTTCATGTCCCACAGAGAAATCTGAGTCAAGTTTTCTAACAATCCAACAAAATTTCGTATCCAGAGGCAAGGCATACCCCAAGGGCAGTAATTTCATGTACATTGTTCAACCTTATGATAAATGACGTCATAGACACCATGCATGCCATACCTGGTATCCAGGCCCTGTTGTATGCTGACGATCTTTTCTTGTGGGCCAGCAGCAGTAACATCATTGCTCTGCAGAAGTGTATGAACGATGCTTTGCTGAGACTTGAAAAATGGGCAGAGCATAATGCCATGACCGTAAACACATCAAAAACGACGTTCCAACTTTTCTCACTCTCCACCAAAATTCCAAAGGTGAGCTTAACATATAAGAACTCAATGTTGTCTAGCAGCGATATTTCAAGATACTTGGGAGTTGCATTGGATCGACGTATGCCATGAAAACCACACATTGCCCAGTGTGCTGAAAAGGCTATAAAAAGAACAAGATTACTCAAGAGGCTAACAGCTACTACTTGGGGAGCTAACCAAGATGTTTTAAAGACTGGCTACAAGTCATATATAAGACCAATCATAGAATATGGTACCGAGGTGACAGTCACGGCCAGTAAATGCACCACAAATTTACTTGATTTTGCTCAAAACAATGCTTTAAGAATGATAAATGGTGCTGCCAAGTCCACTCCTATTGCTGCAATGGGGGCTCAAACTGAGATTGGCCCACTACAGATACACAGGGAGATGTTAGCCCTGTGTTTTTGGGAATGATTTAAACGAATAAACAAATCTTGGGACGAGTACCATAAACTCCAGATAGACTAAAATCCCAGCAAACACCCCTTGTCTGTTACCAGGTTCTTTATAAAAGGTATGGAGTCACTCCCAGAGAACCAGCTCCACTTACTGCTTTTCAGGACTGCTTCCAGGAGCTCCCTGAGGCAGAGCTCTTCCTGACAGACCACCAGTTGCCGAAGCATGCATCTTCGGATCAGGAACTTAAAAGTGCAGCCCTCCGAACTATCAATGAAAAATACCCTGCACCAGAATGGTTCCAAATTTACACAGATGGATCATCCATACCTGCCCGAAACAGGTGCTACATACTACTGCTTATATTTTGAGGGATTTTCTGCTGTTGGGGTCCACCTTAGCAACTATGAGGAAGCTGCCATATATGGTGCAGCAATAGAACTTGAGAACCTGACTGCTCCGGGTAAGGCTGTTTTCCTTGTTGACTCTAAAACCGCCATCATGGATCTCTCTGGAAACTCACGGACCGACTGTAGTAGAACAATAGAATGTAGAAGAAAACTAAATGCTCTCATAAATGCCGGGTGGGTACTTAACTTCCAGTGGATCCCGAGCCATGTAAATATCACTGGAAATGAAAAGGCTGATCAACTAGCCAAGCAGGGAATAAGCCTCCCCCTGCCCGAGCATCTGAGTTCACTACATTCCTCCAGGTCCCTAATAAAGACATCCACTAAAAAATGGAATCAAGGTCGATTGAGGGAGCTCTCAGCAGGAAAACGGTGGGAAAGTCTTGTGACGGGTAGACCAATTGACCAAAACTTGCCCCGATCTGTTAGCGTTGCAGCTTTCAGATTGAAGACCGGTCATGATTACCTTGCTGCGAACCTCCACCGCATTCATGTGCTACCAACCCCGGAGTGTCTGCTGTGTGGTGGTGAACTTATGAATGCTGAACACCTTAATGATTGCACAGCCCTGGACCGAGCCCAGGATTACAACAGTCCCATCTTCAGGGATGCCCATCTCTACTGGTCAGCGCGTCGCCAAATGACCCAACTGCCAAGGGTGGGCGTTGTCTAATAAGTAAGTAAGAATTCTCTAAAACATTTTAAATATTGTTGTGACTAACCACTTATCAATAAAAAGTTACCAAATAGAGACAATTGTTACAAACAAAATCATTAAATTTGTAATACAAAAAAAAATTTGATAATGGTATAGCATTATGTAGATGCTGCTGGTTTTAACCTAATGTAACACTTTCCTTACAGCAATCAAGTGAAGTGTTTCACTTTCATTTAATGTCAAATCAGTGTAGAGCTGCTACCATTCATTTTGAAAAATTCATTCCACTCGAACACTTTTACTAAAACTGAATTTCAGCAGAGCCGCCTATTTTAAGTGAGTAACTCAAAAAATAAAAACCACCAATCATAAGTTGTGATGAGTATAAGTTGAACTTTTATAAAGCTAATATGAACTTGAAAATTTTGACGTATTTCAACTCAACAAACTACTAAAAAGTGTGATGAATTCCAGAACAAATAGGTCATGAGAATAGAAATTTAACATAGTTTAATCCATTGAGATTAAATTATTCCTAACAAAAGCAAATGTGAAATAAATTTAAAAAAATCAAAACTCTGATAATCAAACACCCATTGTACAACTTTGATACTCATAGGTGTAACATTAAAACTTCATTCACCTACTAAATGAACAATCTCTCTAGAAGATTCCGCATAACCAACTAGGACAAATCCCACCATTGTACGAGGAATCACCTCTAATAAACTAAATAAAATCTTTGATATCTTTTAATCTTTAACCCTAAATTGAGTGTTTCATTGTGATTTGTAATATGAAAGTCATAAGAGAAAAATATATGACTTAATTTTAAATTGAGCTAAAAAGTGAGGGTAAAAACATTTCTTTTGTAATATATAGCCCAAGTTATTAGCACAATAAAAACAATTAAAGAAAACAAATTATTTTAAAGGTTTATAACTAAATTAATTCATTATTTAAAAAACATTTAAAACTGAATTGTAAATGACCATTAGAGCCACTTCTTTTTGATATTTTCAGATCTCAACAAATAAATCCAGAGTTTTCTGAGCCTTTTGATTTAAATGCAGATTATTTACAAAGGGAAGTGGCGACACCTTTACGATCCTATAAATCTCAGGAGGATTATAGGAAAAATCAACAACCGTTTGGTCATGCAAAGTCTTTTGAAAATCAAAGACAATATAAACAATTCTTTTTTCCAAAAGTCGAAGAAACATTTTCCCATGAGATATTGCATCCAAATTATTCAACTACTGATAAAGAGAACAACTTTTATCAGCGATTTACACCAGAATTTAATTCTTCAGTTTTTAGTGTTGAAAAGAAAAGCAGAAATAGGTTTATTGCTAATAATAAAAATGAAGAGATTAATAAAACATCTGTAACAAAATCTCCAGTATCAAAAATTTTGAAGGTGAGTTTAAAGATATCTGACATTACAACTATTCTTTGAACTTAGCTTGTGAGGTTATGTTAAAACAAATAAAAGACGTACACAAAACTCACAAATTAATCATTTATTGACTCATACGCGTTTCAATGACGTATCATCATAACATAAGTCCTCATCATCAGTGAAGTTGTAAAGTAGCGTTTGTAGTAGCAACACTCACTGATGATGATGATGATGATGACTTTGTCATTGAAACGTGTATGAGTCAATAAATGATTAATTTGTGAGTTTTGTGTACATGTTTTATCTGTTTAGACGGTTCAGCATTATTTATTAGGTCTGTTCATGAATATGTAGACTGATATCATAGGGCAAAATGTATTTTATGTAGAAGTTACGAATGTGAATCACCTTAAAAATACTTCCTTCCTCGATTAACTCATCTCAAAAGGTTTCTACTTTAGAAAAGAGTCCTGGTATCTTTTTCCTTTTAGAGGACTTTTAAATTTAGAGTATAATAAGAAGGAAGAAAGAGTGATACTTAGTGAGCGGGGTCTGTGGGAAAGTACAATGATCAAGTGTTTGGCCAAAAACTTTGACTTAAGAAAGTCATCTTAAATTCTACATACTTCTGCCACTTTCTAACCAGGTAGTATCTAACAGATGTTTGAGAGCTTCAAGGTATTATATCTGATTGACCCTAGTTTGCTAGTTGATTTTATCATCATTTGTGACTCGTCAGTTCACAAGGAAGGATATTCAGGTAATCTTTAATCGACTGACAAACATATTTAAAATGTCTATTCCACTTAAAGCTTGTTGCATTCATCAAAGTAATGTTGTCAAAAGCCATTTTGAGCATATCAATAGTTTCATTTGCAGATTTTCTGAGTTTAACTCAAAATTAAATAACTCATTTGCTTGTTCAAATGATGACTCATTATAAAATCCACCAAATGCAAAAACACATCGTAAATAGCCTCTTAGCTAGTAAGCCAATAACGATATTTGTAATCTACAAACTGTGTTGCAATCAGATGATCTATGGAAAGATGGAGCCACCAAGCTGATTTCCATGAAACCTAATGGGAGAGCTAAATTCAAATAGTCCAAGTATTTTTTTCCAACAGACTTCGTATATAATTCAATTGTCTTTTTATTTACTTATGTTTACAGTTGTTACAAAAACAACTTTACAGAGCACTATTTTCAAAGTATCTTTCTAAATGTCATTATTTGCAATTGATAAACATAAATTAAAAGATACTGATGAAGTTCGGCACATAGCGATCGAAAACGTTCTGTCTCAGTAAGTTTTAACAAATGTACTAAATTTAAAGTTCGGATGGTCATAGACTATTGTTTAAGTGATTAATAAGATTCACTGAATGTAATGGACTACAAAATTCAAGAATAAATTAATTAGAAGGTGAGTAAAAAAATAGTTTTACAATATACATTATCCACAAATTAATTTGCTGATTATATTTTATAGACAATGTTACTATAAGGTGTAGTTTGCCATATTAAATAATACTACTGGTGATTAAATATTTTATAAAAAGATTTCTATCTTTTTAATATATTATAACTATGAAAGTATTTTTATAGTTTGCAGGTTAAATATGTGTTATTTTAACTTTATTGGGAAGTAAATAATGTAATATTTGTTAAAAATAATCTTAATATATTGTTTTATTTTATGAGAAGGAGCACTGATGTAACAAGTCGTGTAGTTTACAAAATTTGTAACAGACCAATATAATTTAAAAATCGATTTATTAAAAAATTATATATAAATTATTAACATTTGTTGATTCTATCTTCGCGTGAGCTACTAAACACTACCTTCACTAAACACTTTTAAATGTTTTAAACTTGTCTATAGTAGCACTTACTTTGCTTGTTGAGGACAGCCGTTTTGGGAGATGTGTCCCTTTGTCAACTCAGACCGTAACTGATCTCAAGGTTTACGTAGGTTAGGGTAGGGGTGGGATATTTTGGTGGTGTGGGTGTATTTTGTGTGTATTAGGAGTTATGATGTCAAAAAGTGTGTGTGAGTTGTAATGTAATTGTGTATTGAGTATGTGTGTCGGGTGTAGTTTGAAGTGTCTGTATATTTCGTATTGTTCGGTTGTGTAGTGTTGGTTATTTCTGTGTTGTTTATGAAGAATTATAGGTTAGATGTTATGTCTATGTAGTCATGTTTTGTGGAGTTGAGATGATCAGCGATGTTTGATTGGTAGTTATTGTTTTTTAGTGCTTTTATATGTTCTTGGTAACGTGTGTAGAATGACCTCCCTGTCTGGCCTATGATTGACAAATTATACAACCGCCTAAAAAATAAACATAATAACCCAAATACAAACACACAAGATGATAATCCCATAAAATACTTATCAATACCATACAGATCATCCAAAACCCACAATCTAACCAACACACTACGAAAATACAACTACAAAATAGCTTACTCCATACACAACACTCTCAACAAACAATTTAAACCCAACAACAAAATCAACGACATTTACAACACCACTGGAGTTTACAAACTAACTTGCAGTTCATGCCCCAGTTTTTACATATTCTTCATCAGTGTCTTCTGCTTGGTGATGTCGGGTCAAGCACAAACAGAACACCAACTCAGTATTTTACAATCACATAAAAGAAACAGGACACAAATACACAGACATTTACCATAACCTAGAAATCTTACACGTCAACAGAAAAAGGACCATATCTCAATACAATATAACAATATGAAATTTACAGATACAAAAAAACACAAAGTACAAACATATTAAACGAACAAACACAATACAAATCACACACACTCTTTGATACTATCGAAAACCTGCCTTTAAAACCATTACCGCTTGACCCGACATCTCCAAGCAGATGACACTGATGAAAATCGCTACATAGCAATCAAAAACGTTCTGTCTCAGTAAGTTTTAACAAATTTACAAGTTTTAAAGTTTGGATAGTCATAAACTATTGCTTAAGGGATTAATATTTATTACAATTTTACAGACGGCTTTCAGACACTAATTAACAACACTAATACATACAATATCCCAGAGATATATAAACTACAGTGCACTTATTGCAATAAATTGTACGTTGGACAAACTTTCACTGAAAGATATAAAGAACACATAAAAGCACTGCACACCTCAAGTACATCCACCTATGCAAATCACCTCATGGACAGTAACTGGTTGTAGTGCCATGTAAACTACTTATGGTGGTTAGACTAGTGATTTGTTAATTCCTGTAACATAGTCTTCTTGAAGTAACCACATGCACCATATTCAACCACAACTGAAATTATCTATCAAACCAAAATATCCTTCACGTGAACCCTTGGTGACTTTTCACAGGAACTATATACAGCTTATGATTGGAGAAGGATCTTCCAATTATATGTAATCAGATACATTCCAACCAATCGTGTTAGAGGTATAGTCCACATGGACTCTCAAAACTCTCGAATGCGTATGGGCATAAACAAGAGGGAGAACCCATATAAATCATCATGTTTGGTCTTTCAGGAACCAGATAGATAGAGATAGAGAGATAGTAGCCAGACAGTCAGATAGATGGAGCTAGAAAGATAGTAGCAAGACAGTCAAATAGATAGAAAGTCATATAGTTAGATACAGGGTCAGAGCTATAGAGATGTAGTTGCATGATTATTGTATGTAATAAGTAATGATAACTTGTGTTATTTGTGTAGTGCAAAATGACATCAGAATGTAAGTCAAATATATTCAGTTACCTCTGCAATACTGTAAAGTCGTTTATAACCACAAACCTTTCCGACACACAAATGCAATGAAGATCCAGTGCTATAAGGTGAATTATTACCTCGCCACATTACACACTCATGGAATAGCATGGAAAATAACATGAACATCCTCAACAAATTCAACAAGAGCCACAAATTAAACACAGAACAATACGAAATATACAATCAAAGCAGTACACATAAAAATGACATTCTAAATAAACAAACACGATAGAGATCACAAATACTATTTTATCACATCACTTCTAACTGTCAAGAATTGGAACTGGGAAACAAGATCCTGGTGGCAGAAATGTGAGGTTGAAGAAGCCGTTATACAAAATCATTACCTACAAGTGAGAGTTAATAATTTTAACCACTTGTAGTAATATAATGTCTGTTCGCAAGTAACTTTGTATTGCAATAAGTGAATAACAATCAGGTCATCATGAACAACAACAAATTTTCAAAAGTGAATAATTTAATCATAATAATTTCATCGAGAAGTAATGAGGCATATCTGTATCAATAATTGTCTATGAAGCTCCTGTATAATGTACTATGCATTTATATAAAACACAGTGGGACAATAACCTAGTTGGAATAAATTTGATTATGTTTAGACTGTAACACAACAAATATGCCAAAACACTTAGTTACTATGCATTTATATAAAACACCGTGGGACAATAACCTAGTTGGAATAAATTTGATTATGTTTAGACTGTAACACAACAAATATGCCAAAACACTTAGTTTTTAACTTTGAATGGCCTGGGCTTTATCTTTTTCATCCAATTAGAACCTGGGGTTATCCTTCGAAAAATAAAGAAGAGTATCTCTGGAGATGGAACATAGTAATTGAAATGTGCATTAGGTATTGATTTATAATAATTAAATTAGACTAAAAACACTTGTAAATATGTCCTCACTTGCCTGTAGTAGCATAGTTTTATAATTATAGAGAAGATGTGTCCCATTCTCAACTCAGACCATAGTTTGGTCTGTTACGGTGTGAGTTGACAATCGGACACATCTCCCAAAACGGCCATCCTTAACAATTATACAACTAAAGCTACTATAGGCAAGTATAATTTATACAGGTGTTTTTCATTAAAAACTAGTAGATCAGGTGAAGAAGGAATCAATTAATATAAATTAAATTAATTTCTTATCGTGGATATTGGGTTTTTATTGTGATTAAATAACTAATATTCTACAGTTACCTGATATATTAATTGTATTAATTTGACAATTTTTAAACATAATACATATAATTAAATAATACTTGACTAAGTAAATACGTAAGGGCTAACTTTCTTACGCGTTTCAAAATAATCGTACTTTTTACGAAACAAAGCATCTCAAAAGAACGTAAAAGGAACTATTGTTTCGAAACGCGTCAGCAAGTAAGCCCGATATATTCACTTAGTTAAGTATTATTTAATTATAGTTAAATCAGTGAACTCAAGATGATTACAACAAGCAACTATAATGTATATGTTTAACAGTAGTTTAAATCTTATTTATTTATTGTTGTACTCATGAACTTTACAGACTGTAGAATAATATTATTATTAAACAAAAACAACATATTCTGAAGAGGAGTTTCTGAAATAATAGTATTTGAAGAGAATAGTTACAACCCTGATATACATCATGCTATGTTAACAAAAATTTTTTTGTAATTTACTTATTCATCAACTGTCACTTTTAAAAATCTTTAATCATTTATGCTTTCAGTAGCAGTTTTAGTAGATGATTTACAAACTTGCTTTTAGGGTGGGGGTGTAGGTGTACTATGTGTGCAATAGGAGTTAGGATGTCGAAAAGTGTGTATGAGTTATAATGTAATTGGGTGTTGAGTATGTGTGTAGGGTGTAGTTTGAATGTTTGTATACTTCGTATTGTTCTTGATAACTTGTGTAGGAAGACCTCCCTGTCTGATCTATTTACAAATTAACTTGCAGTTCATGCCCCAGTTTTTAATAGGTCAGAACAATAATATACTAACAAAGAATAATTACCAATCAAACTTCACCTATCATCTCAACTCCACAAAACCAGAAATAATCCAGAAATAATCAACGTTACACAACTGAACAATACAAAATATACAAACTACACCCTACACACATACTCAACACCCAATTACATTATAACTCCTACATAACTTTTTGACATCATAACTCCTAATGCACACTAAGTACACCCACCATAATATCCCACCACCACCCTAACCTACGAAAACCTTGAGATCACTTACGGTCTGAGTTGACAAAGGAGCACATCTCCCGAAACGGCCGTCCTCAACAGATATAAGTAACTGCTACTATAGGCAAGTTTGTAAAATATTTACAAGTGTTTTGATGAAAACTAGTAGCACACGTGTGAAATGGAATCAACAAATATATAGTTATAACTACTTCAAACAATTTTGTCTTATGAGAAAATAAAAAGACTTATGAAGATAATAATACTAAAACATTAAGAATACAAACAATATAATCATATTTGTTCTTATCATGAAAATTGATAAATGTTTACCTACATTAAGAAATTTCCAAATATTTTTGATCTAGAGCCGTAATAGGCTCCACCTCTCATTAATTTAACTCAAGGACACCATCTTTAATACACCCAATATTTATTATCTGTTATTTCTATACATCTATACTACATAATTCATCGACTTCTCATTTCTAATTTTTTATCCAGCATTT